>SMGU01004898.1:0-10351 GCA_004348175.1 Puccinia novopanici
AATCAATTCTGCAGCTGACAAAAAAGCGATTTTCTTTGCTGCAGCTGAAAAATCAAAAAATAAAGTGGTTTACAGCCATCATGAAATCGCTTTGTGTCCGCTGAAAAGCAGCTGAAATCCTGACGGGCAAGTTGACATCCGAGCTGGCTGGCAGACAATCCGATAAAAAATTTGTTTGCCCACCAATAAAATCTCAATCAACTTCACCCATGGGGTAAGGGCCCAATTATAAACAAAGTTTTGAGATTTTTTTGAAAATGTTTGGTTTGTTTTGAATGTTGATTTGGCTTAGCTTTTGCTTTTTTTGCCAAAACCTTCCCAAATCTCCTAGGAGAGGGGATTGAGCACATGGAAATTTTAAGCTTAATTCTCGTGCATCTTGAATGTCCGTGCATTGCACACATATGCATGGGGGAGTTGCGGGGATTGCAGGTTGCTGTTGCCTTGTGGTCCCCTGTTGGTCCTGCTGACCAATTTTGGTCCCCAGGCCTACCATGGGCCAAAAAGCCCATCCCTCATCAGAATTGGGGGTTTCTCCTTCAAAAAATCCCTCCCCCCCCCCCGCTTGAAATGGGGGTTGCCCCAGCCAAAAAACACTTCAGGGGGGGGGGGGGTGGCCAACACCTCCCCAGGCAAAACTTGTATAAGCAGAAACCAGCCAGAAACCCCCCCAACCCCCTAAAAAAAACCAAACACCCCCAAAATAACCCCCCACACCCCAAGAAATGTTCCCTGGCCCACTGAATTAACATGAGCTCCCATCTTAAGCCCTAAAAACCCATTCCCACCAAAAAAAAAAAAAACAGGCCCCACCCTCCAAATCAATGCTAGCCCCCATCTTAAGCCCAAAACTCATTCCCCTCAAAAAAAAACTTCCAAAAAAAAAACCCCCCAAAACCCCAAAATGGTCCACCAAGCCCCCAACACCACTACCCAAGCAACCCAAAATACTTCCCAAAGCCACAAAACTGCCACAATTGACCCTAAAATCATGACCTGCACCCTCAAACACAAGAAAAACCTTAAGAAAATCAACCAAGCCCTGAGTGAAGTCTACAGTAGCTCCAGTGAATACAAGGAAAGTGCCAAAGAAGAGGAAGAAGAGGAACAAGAGGAAGAAGAGGAAGAAGGGGAAGAAGAATAACAATAGGAAGAAGATTAAGAAGACCCCAAGGAAGAAAATGAAGAACCTACTGAAGTCACCAAGCAGGATCTAGAGGATGACCAGTATTTTTTCTAAATCCCTGGACCCCCAGCTTCCATTTACCACTCCAAAGAAGAACTGCTCAACTAAGTCAAATTTTCTGCCATGGAAATGGGTATGTGATTGTTGTCAGGAGATCAGAGAAAGACAAGAAAAAAATTCAAATGTGACAGGCCAGTTTTTGCCCTTTCAACTTTTTTTTTCTGGTTTAATTCACCTGGAATAACATTTAAATGTTATATATTTCCCAATCTCATTTGTCTGCACAATTTCAGGTGAGTTTTTCTTTTTTTTCAATCCTCCTTTGCCTGATTTTCTAAATTTCTTTTCATATTTCTTAATAACTAACTGTTTCTTTCTCTTTATTCTTTTTAATTTTAGGGGTGGCTCCACTGATCAGAACAAGTGCAAGGCAACCCTTGTGACAACCCAAATTCACCAGAATCATTGGATTTCCCTTCTCAGCTTCTGCCTACTACAGCAAGAAGACCAACCAATTGCATTTCTTCTGTACCATCTCCCACTACAACCATCCTCCAACTGTTACTGAAGCTCACATTTTCAACTGAAAACTAACTGATGACCAGTTCCAGAAAGTCAAAAACCTTTCCCTCTCTGGCTTCAAACCCTCAGATATCCTTCAAGTCATGAAGGAAAATAAACCAGAAGATTCCCCATTTCTAGCCACCAAGAGCACCATTTATGTTGCCAAACAAAGGATTAATCAAGAAGCTTGTCAAGGCCTCAGTTCCATTGTCCACCTCAATAAGCAGCTGGTCTTTTCCAAATACACAACTTGAACCATGGTGGACAAAGAAGGTACTCTGAAGGTGATTTTCTTTTCTCACTCCCTCTCCCTCAAAACTCTCTCTCGCTACCGCACTACCATCTTTCTTGATTGCACATACAAGACCAACAAATAAAATATTACCCTCTTCCACATTGCCAGCGTCAGTGGAACAACACCTCTTTCAGCACCGCCTTCTTCTTCCTTGCACAAGAACTCACTCCTACTATGAATTGTCTCTTGAAACTCTCAACTCCATCCTCACATCCAACCCCTTTCCCCCTCCTGAATTCATGATCACCAACTTCAAGCTAGCCCTCATGAATGCCATTGGCAGAATCTTCCCCAACACCACCAACATGCTCTGAACCTGGCACATCAAGAAGAACTTGGTCCCTAACACCTCAAAACTTGTCAAGGATAAGTTTATAGAAGACAGAATCCCGCTATGGTTGTCACGACTCATCAGTTTCCCAACTAACTCAGAATACAACTCTCAGTTGAAAGAATTCAAGTCTTTGGTTCTCCTTATTTTTTTTCTCTTATTTTGAAAAGACATGGCTTCCCCATGCTTCCCCTTTTTTGACACTTGGACCAAGAAGATTCTGCACTTTGAGCACCACAATTCTTCTAGAATTGAATCCTCTCACAAATAATCAAACAACACCTGCTCTCATCAAATTCAAATTCCCTGAATTCATTAAGATCATAACCCTTGCCCTCAAGTCTCAGCATCACAAAATAAGTTCTTGGTTCCACCAACAGAAGATTACCACCCTCAGAGACATTGGAAAGATTTCTCTCCCTTTCTTGGTAAAATCACCCACTTTACTCTCTGCCATTCTCAGAATAACTTCAATATGCTCAGAGAAATGATTGTTTGGGGGTTGCTGGTGTTTTTTGTAGTTTTGGGGGGTTTTGGGTTCAAAAATAAACCCTTGAGTACTTTTTTGTGTTGTCATGGAGTACAGTCTCTTTGTTGAAAATATATTTATTTCAGCCAGTAGTAGTCGATAAAATAATGATTTAATTGCAATACTAGCACAAGAGACACAACAACAAGGAAGATTGACAACAGTACACAGACTAGATTACAGCTTTGATGCAACAAATGATTCTTGAATAGGTTTTGCTCCTCCTGAACTTGCTGTCTTTCTCCAAATCTATTGAAGTTGGCTATCACTCAATATATCTGACTATGCATGGGCTCTTGATGTTGATTTCTTGAAAACTTGATGAGGTTTCTTCTGACTGTTGATGTTGAACTTGAAGAACACTGAGAGACAGACAACGTGGACACACAAGACCTAACTGATAAATAGCATTATGAATATGCATGTTCCAATTACAACTCATCATTTTTGGGGTTCACTGAAATAATGACTAAAGACCACTCCCCCCACCAAATGACACTCAGAAACATATCCATGCCTCCCCAAAACCACATTCCTCCTCTCATTCATTCATTCATTCATTTTTTTTTTTTTTTTTACTTTTTTTGCCCTTTTTCTTTCTTTTCCATCTCCATCATTTTTTTTGACTTATCTAGGATTTCAAGAAGTTAATAAACACCCCATCTGAGGAGGCCACTCATAAAATTGTAGATATCAAAAACAAACTCAAATCCATGAATCCCTCCCAACAAAGCTTCCAGCTCAGTCATCAACAAACTCTTAGAAGCTCTGAAACAGTTATGGATATTAACTTACCAACAGGTGCTTAGAAGACTCAAGGAAGGCATAAATCTTCTCAGGGAAAAAAAAATTACTGTTGCAAAGAAGATCAATACTGAATGCAGGACCCATTGGAATTTGAAATACTGGCCAAGAAACAATGTGCTGAAGATCAAGTAGAGGAAATACAGAAAAGACAAGAATTAAACCCTTCCAGAAAAGGCTTCCCCTCAATTTGAAGATAAGAAGCCTGAGCAGTCCTTGTAAGATTTTCAGGCCAGTTAGAACAGCCAGCAAGAAAAAAATTTCCCTCCCAGAAGCCCCCTCTCTATTATCTTTCCCAACTCCCCATGACATTCAAACCCATTTTGAAAAAACTCTTAAATCCTCTCACCAATGGTCATTGTGGTTTTCAAGTGGTATCCTTCTTATTGCATCAGATGAAAACAAATTGCCTAGAATCTGAAAAGAGCTCATACTTCAAATCAACTGCAGGCCAGAATTTTATTTGAATAACATGCCTGTCCCAGATGTTGCAAAAGCACATGAGCGGATCAACTTGAAGATGAAGATAAATCTTGTGGTAATGAAACTGGATGTCCATGCCAAGTATAGGTTATGTACTTGCAGGTCTTATCAAAGACCTGTCTTCTTTTTTCTGATACCTGGTCTGATACCATTATCCCTTCTTCATGCCCTACAAACAACAACCCCCCCCTATTTATCACCTTACTGGGTAACATTACATGATTATTCAACTTAAAAACCCTTCTCTATTTCCTGCTCCTCAACTAATGTGAAATTGGGACTCCTAATCATCCCCAGAGGACTTACCCCTGGAAAGATAGATATTCTTATTGGATTGAAATGAAAAAAAGAACTCAAGAAGAAGACTAGAAATGGTAGATTACTTATTAGTTACTATCTGTAATTTTCAAAACTAATTCTCATTCATTTCCCTGTTTCTTTGTCTTCTTGATTTCATTTTTTTTGTCTTTAACCACCCCCTTTCTTCTTTTTCATATACAATTTTTGCTGCAATTGGATGTTTGAGTATATTTTATGGGATGGGTTACGTGGGTGGTCAATCTATGGCAAAGTAAAAGAACGGAAATACCAATGGCTTTATTAAAATTTTGATTAAAATGTGATATTATTATGGGGTGGTATGGAAGAGATTTCAAATAGAAGAAGAAGAAAAACAAGAGTGCTTTGTTTATAATTTTTGATTTTTTTTGCTGTGAGACACACTATTTCAGATCTACAAATTTGGTATTTATCTGTTGTTGGATAATTGTAATACAAATTTTATCTGAAAATTATGCAGTTGAATCAACTGAAGTATGAACTTGCTTTCCTCAAATTTTTATGCCTTGAAATTATTTTACTCCAATTTATATATCACTTTAATGAATGTAGGAAATATGCCTGGTACTTGCTCTCCCTTGTTTTTTTTTCTAATGGTTAGGCTGTTTGACCCTTTTTATGGACCTTACACATTATTATACAACCAGTTGGTTATTCCTTCACTGGATCTTTGTCAAAATGGCACGTTTGGGACGGGTGATGAGCCAATGAGGTTTCTAGGACCAAACACGGGGAGTTCTGATTGCACTGGCTCAGAGAGAAGAAGTCAGTTCTCTCAAGGAATGAAAGAGAAGAAGAAACTAAAGAGAGACAAGCTTACCTGGCTCAGAGAGAATGAAGTTAGTTCTCTGCTGAGCCAGGGAAGAAGGAAGGCCAGGCTATCTACAAGTTGGTGACAGATGGTTGTGACACCTTGTGAGCCCAAGGGAGGAAGGGGGTTTACACCAGTAATAGCTGTATTACATGAGGCATGAGGGTTTAAAACATTTCCTATCATTTGCAAAAATTAAATGCACAAACCCCCTTTCAGACCAAAATTGAATCTGCAACCCCCTATTTTGGAGGTTGGACCCAATTATGTCCTATGGACATCTAAAACTGTCCAATTGATGTCTAATTGACCACCCCTCCAAACAGGCACTGCAGCGGCTATCTGCTTGGACCAGCAGCTCCAAAGAGTTGGCGGACTGGCCTGTCCGAGCAGTCCTCGGACATGGCCGTCCGACAAGAGGTCAGACCTGCCTGTCCGAGCAGATGAACCCACCTGGTGACTGCTCGGACAAGTCCGTTTGGCCTCTTATCGGGCAACCATGTCCGAGAACTGCTTGGACAGGTCGGTCCCAGGACTCATCGGGCCCATCGGTCCGAGCAGATAAGTGTTGCAGTGAGGGGTCACAAGTCAATTTTGGGGGTTGCAGGTCAAAGACTCAAAATAAATTTCATCATCAATAAGTTCTAAGAGGTTATTGGTGAAGAACAAACATGTTTTAAAAAGGGTGGATTTTGAAAACTATTCAATTACATAATGGTAGATTTTATCATATTTGATACCCCCTAATTGACTGGTTTCTAATTATGACTTTGGTATATTTGATACCCCCAATATCTGTAAGGCCCTAAAATCACCTCAAAGTTTGAAAAAAAAAAAAGGGTCTAGAGAGAATTATGGTATTTCAAGCTAGTTTGGGCACATGCCCAAATTTAGCCTGAACTTAGCCAAGCGCGCTTGGCCAAGCCTAAAGCCAGCTTGGCCAATGGCCAAGCATGCTTGGCTGATTCCCAACCCTCACTTGGCGCATAGCCAAGTTTGGTGGTTGGGCACAAGTCTGGCTTGGCTGAAGCCAAGCTGGTGTGCCACGCCTGCAAAAACAAATGAACCAATTGACAAACCCCTTCCAGAGGGGTTTGCTTGCTGTTTCATTTTTCATTTTATTTATTTTATTTTTAATCTGTAGCAATTGCTAATAAATGATTGTTTTTTGTTGATTTTTTCTTTAGATTTTTTAGCATTTCCTGCTCATAGGTCTTCTTGTTTAGATCTTGGAGCTCGGCAGCAAGGGTGTGAGCCCTCTCCTTATTTGCTTTGATCTCAAGATTGGTCAAATCCATGACTGGCCCAGCAGAATCAGACGGCAGGTTTGACATCTACAAACACCAAAAAAGAGTAAATAGAACAAACATAATATCAGCTTTGATAGAGAAAGAAAGGAAAAGAAAGGGAAAAAACTTAAGTTTGGTGTTGTGGAGTGTGGTGATGGATTGGTTGGCCATGAGCTTGAACTCGGCCAAGCGGAACTTGGCAATGTGCCAAGATTCCTGACCATCCAAACATTGAATTTCAAGCCCCTGGGAACATACCCAAGCCCCCTTGGCACTGTGCCAAGCGGGACTTGGGCATGTGCCCAGACTGGCTTGAAATACCATAATAAAAATGCAAAGCTTGGTCAACCTCTTAGTCACTTCATTTCTTCTGCTTCAAACTGATGATAAGTTGGCATTTATCATTAGTTTATAACCAAAAAAAGGTGGAGCTGGCCAGTTTTAACTTAACTGCAAGCTGTCAGAGCTGTTAGAGCTGGAATGAATAATGAGGGTTATGGGGTATGGTTGAGGATTAGGAGCTTTTTTTTAAAAAAAAAAAACCTGAAAAATGACAAAAACCCATTTCTATCCAGTTGTTGTCATTTTTGAACAACTTTTGTATATATATATATTATTTTAGATTTTCCAATATGTTGTGCAATGAAAGATGATTGAGTTGATATGGATCACAATAAACTGAGTTAATGTGATGAAGATTGGATGAATCAAGTGCGAAGGAACTCTGATGTTGATTTTTTTTTGAATATTATAGTCAATAAAAAGGTGACTGATAGAGAAAGTCATAACAAAATGAAATACATCAAGACTCCAGAAAAACCATAAATCCATGCAGCCCAAACACTCAAGGGTCCAAGCATCAAATGATCTCACTACACATTCATATGTTTTCTCAACACATAGCTCTATGGAAAGCAAATAAATGTATTGAGAAGCAATAGGTGGACTCATTTATGGGTCCATAGTATTGCAATACTTGGCACAGAGCTATGTAAGAAAGTATGGAAATTTGAATAACCCAGAAATGAATCCACTTAATTTTCACAATCTGTTGGCATACTCAGAGCATCTCCACCTTGGGAGGTATATCACGGATGTAAATGAGATTTAGCTCCCAGGATGCAATATAGCACCTCCACGGGGCCGCTATATGCACTGCTAAAGTAAAAAAGGCCGCAGGAAGCTATATGGTTGCTACATTTAAAAGCGTATACCTCCTCATATACATCTCCTTTGTAGACATACTGTGCCTTTTTTTGTGAAAGTCTCTTCCCTCACCCCAAGCTGCAGTACACAACCCTTCCTTTCCCGCTCCCAAGGTGGTATAATAGCACCTTGCGGTGTGGCATGACCGTGGCTGGCGGAGCTAAAAGTTGGTCGCTGTTGGTTGCCAGGGGAATTTACACACTCAAATACATGCGTGCAGGGGAGATGGTCTCAGATCCATCCAAAACAGCCTGATCTGAAAATTAAGAAAAATTCAAATAGGACGGTTCACATAGGACAATTTTAGCAAATAAGTAACCAAACATCAGCAGACCTCCCCACCAAATTGGCTGGAGCACTGGGTTAAAGGGGTTAAAGCTTTCTGATGGTCTGCTGATTTCAGCCCTATGTGAACCGTCCTAATGTGTATCCAGGTTGTGCAATAGTAGGACCATTAGGGATGCTCTCAGGCCAGGCAAGCAGGATTAAGTCCCTCCCTGGCGGTCAGGAAAGCACGCAGTTTGCTACACCCTCACCAGGTGAGGGACTTGCTTTTAAGTATGTGTTCTAGTGGTCTCAGTATTATCTCTCTTCTTCAGACCTCTTTTGTGTTATATTTCCGCTTTTTAGCCTCATTTTGCCCCTGACTTGCCACTTCCTCACTACCTGTGACCAACCCTGCTTCACAAGAGACTAATTGTGTCACCTTCACAAAGTTATGTCCACATGATATTTACACCAGACAAGTTGGTAATTTGAAAGTAAACATCAATCTTCTAAAATTATATCCACATGAAATTTACACCAGACGAGTTGGTGATTTGAATGTCAACACCAGTATCAGTGACTCAACAAGCAAGTCATGTAGCCTGAAATGCTGTGAGCCAGGAGGACTCATGTCTCTTTCTTAGGAATGGCAATCACAAAGAATCTCCCGTTCTTCCCACTTGCCCCTTTTTCAAGGGGGATACCCGCCCACTAGTGACAAAAAAGGAAGTCTCAGGTCGGCTGTTCAATTACTTATGGGGAGGGTGCAACATGAACGGCTCAATAAAGCCACGCTCACCTTTGAACCACATGTTTCAAGAATTCTCCTAAATGAGTCTCGGACATCGTTCTTGGTTCTGTTTATGTAGCATCATAATTGGACGGGATTCATCAGGGCCACCAGGTAGCTACCATCCCAGCTTGAGATATATTAGACACTCACGCCACTATTTCCGAGTCGTCTGATGTGAATACGGCCACCTGTGAGTGCATACAGGAAGAATATTAGCTCAGACTTAATCCAAGTCAGTCGCTTTGGGAGTCTGGTGGGCCATTACGTTGACTCACATAACAAGTTTTCACTATTTTCTTGACGGAATTGACAGCTCTTTTTCCGTCAGCCAAGAAGCACCCGTCAGTGGTGGTGGGCAGCGCGTCAAAGGCCCTACAACATTCAACAGAGTACAAGATTTAGGTCAACTATTATCTGGATCAAATGGAAAAAAAAAGAGAAGGAAGAAACAAATGGAGCTGAAAACATCAAGCACGACGTACTTGGTACAGTCTTTTGTTTGTTTGATGTCTTTCAAGCCTTGCTTGGGTTCCATACAGACTGGCTTGTCGAAGGGTGCATCATCCTCGATGGTGAAGGGCCGGCTGCCCCGGGCTCTTACCCTTAAGACAGCCCCGGGTATCCCGGGTACAGGGTAAGGAGACTAAAACGTATCAAGAAAGAGACATAGCATGGTTGGGTCAGCCAGGCCTGATAAGGCTTTCGTTGTTGAAGTCCCCAAACTTTACCATTTAGCATCGAGAAAAAAAAAGGAAAGATAGAAACTGACGTCGTTGCACCCATCCTTCATCTTGTTGAAGCCCTCTTCAACGTCCTTCTTATGGCTGATGAAAAGAGTAAAAGAATATTGGGAGTTACATAAGTAAATATACGGCTTGAAGGCTTAACCAG
The DNA here is from genome assembly GCA_004348175.1 of Puccinia novopanici. NCBI lineage: Eukaryota > Fungi > Basidiomycota > Pucciniomycetes > Pucciniales > Pucciniaceae > Puccinia > Puccinia novopanici. The sequence goes on from SMGU01004898.1 coordinate 9,789, forward strand.
CACCTTATTCAACAACAGGCTCTGGAACGCAGGTTCCTGCACTCACATGACAGTCTTCAACTTTTTCTCGACGATGACCTATCAAGACAAATGCGTATAGTCAAGATGAGCGGGTTGAAAACCAAGAAACAAAATATTAACGCAAGGATGAAGGGCGCACAACACAGTTTCCCTGGGCCCTTTCGATGTGTCCTTCGTTTAGAGCGAGGGTTTCGTCGTGCTCGTAGATGATTTTACCGTATGCCCTGATGACCTCAGTGGGAAAGAGGAATAATACATGACACAAGCAGGGTGATCAGTTTGGGGAGGGAACAGGCCGATCATTGTGTCGATTTCAAGCAGACCAAAACCAACAGCCAACACGCACCTTTCACAATCAGCCCATTGAACCTTAGATCTGGACGGGCACTGGGCGGCCGCTTGGGAAGAACTGCGGGCTCGGAGCAGGCAGGTCAGGACCATTAGGAAAAGGGGAGAGGCAATCATCCTCTGGACTTGCACAGTTGTGGCGAGGTTGCAATTTTGGAATAATTCGACGAGAATACCTGATGAGATTTGTTTTG
>SMGU01004899.1:0-11734 GCA_004348175.1 Puccinia novopanici
TCTACTAGGGCGCACGCCAAACATGAGGGCCATTCTTTATTTTGAGTGGGTCCAAGAGTTTGGGTGGCTAATGCGAATCCATTGAGTAAGAAGTCGTCAATCTCTTCTGGCTGTTGGTTGCGGATGGTTCCAAGAGTTTTTGTTAGTTAAGTAGACACGGTTATACATAAATAGTTGAATGTTCCTCAGCTTACAGTGTAGGTGAGTTTGTTGGTGGCCGTATTAGTGCGGTCGGTAGCATAGTAGTTGGGCAAATAGACAATCAGCGGGCCTTTGAAGTCATCACAACCAAAGAATGTTGGCCGCTTGTTGTAGCCTAAGTTGTTGAAGGTGCCGTCAATTGCATTGGGAATGCTATAACCGGCAAAAAAAAAAAAAATAAGAAGGAGAAGAAAATCTCGAATCAGTTGAGAACCGTTACTCTTTGCAAGAGAAAAATACTGGGGATTACTTCGGCATGTGGTAGCCATGGTAGGAAGGTAGCTTGGTTTTGGTGAAGATACTGTAGAGTTGAGTTCCATTGGGATCTGTGCGGGAATTATAGACAGCGGTATGAATGGTTAAAATCGTAAGTAAGCGGGGTAGGATTGCTAGACTAACATGAATAAAGGCTTGGTTCTTCCTTGTCGTTCCCGTCGGCGCTCTGTGAATGAATTGGGAGTCAGTAATGAAGGTGACAGCAGTGACCACAGGATGGAAAGACTGACGGCATCCAAAGCAATTAAGACGTCCACTTTGCGCTCGGGTTGAATCAAAGGAAACAAGGGAATGTTTTCGTGGATCAATCCGGAGTCTGCCATGAGTATGAGGTCTCTATCAGAGTCTTGATAGCCACCACCGGCCGAAGAAGCTGCGGTCTTCCCGAGCCCTTTGAAAGGGTTGGGCACCTAATCGTAAGAAGAGGCCGGCCAATGGTCGTTAGATGCGGCACAAATTCCAGCTGGCTGGATATTCTCACCTTTCCTTCGAAATTGATGTTTTTGATGAAGATTCGCATGGCCGTGATATGCTTGGGCCTCTTCTCGCCTTTTGGAGAGTCGCCAGTTGAGAAGATATTACTCGACATCCCCATCACGAACCTTTTTAGGAGGAAAAAAAAAAGCCAAAATAGTGAGCGATGAAGCTTCGAACAAGTCCCCCAAAAATGATTCATTTCGACCAAATGACAAACGAGGGATCATGCGGAGAAGTCCGTCCATAACAGGCATGGGCTTACCCCGCATTGTCGAAACCGGCAACACAGTTGTGTGGCACAGAGCCTTCGGCAGTACTGTGTGCGGATCCGAGATACTCGATAGGAATTGAGGCGTTGAGAGAAGGATGGAGGATGCCGAACTCCTCAGCGGTGAACTCATCTGGGAGGAAGTCAACAGGTACAAAAGGAAAGAGAGGCTTAGGCGTTCGACCGGAGTTTGCTTGTCACCATTGGGTTGTGTTTGGGAACATACATGTGGGGCTTTCCGGGGTGAATGCCTTTCCTTTATCGGGCCGACTGGTCGTCACAGCCATCACAAACGGCGCGTCGCGGTTCTTGTATTGTGGTGTTTGCCGAATGGATGACCAAAGCACTGCTTTCCCCTTCTGTGACGTCTTTTTTTCAGGCTCGTTTCTGGGATGGCCACACATCGTGAAGGGTGTCAATAGATGGTACGGCTTATTCAACTCGTTCGTGGACTGAAGTGCTAACTTACATGAAGTGGCGGGAAATAATTCTTCCCCAAACACTTGCAGAGTTGCAGAGCAACACGACATCAATCAGCGTGAATGTGATTTGAGGAGAGTTATAAAATGTGAAACTTTGGAGGCTAGTACTCACTCGACAATACTAACGGGGAACCCGGCCTTATGTTTCTCCTGAACGGTGCGATAATCCGACCAGTAATCCTTAACAATGTTCCAGTCCCACAAGTCATTTGCTTCCGACAATCGCCAAGTGGGGACCAATGTGGAGATTCGGGGGAAGTTTGAGGTGGCCTGAATGCTCAAATGCGGTTCATCTCTTTCCGTGCTGCTAATCACATACATTTGAACTTCTTAATCTGCGTACCCAAGATAGATCCTAACAGCCAACTGGTACTGTGAGAGCGGCTGGGTGTCAGAACGATTTTTTCGTAGAATCAAATACAAAAGCGATAGTAAAAAAGGTACCCGGAAACGCCGACAGCGTAATTGGCGAGTTGAAGGATGCCGCCGACTTTCGCCTCATTAGCTTTGTCGTTCCTGGCGTCGAAAGAGTCGAGAATTGATCCGCTGAAGCACAACGCGCGGTCAGAGCCGCCACTGAGCGAGAAACCAAGATTAGGTAGGGTGAGGGCGGCTACCCCTCCGTTCTGCTTTGCGGGCTTCAAGAACTCCTCGACGTTGAAGTGTTCCAGGTTGACGGTCTCCAGATACTTCTGCCACAAGGGAATGGATTGGGCGGCTTTTTCTTTGATGTAAGCCGCCTCCCCCTTGCCCAGTTGAGTCTTCAGGAAGAAGGCATAACGACCGTCAGTGTCCTGCTGAAGAGCATGAGGAAAAGGAACCGGAATTAATAAATACCTGCCCAGTTCCCTTTAATTCGTTTGGCGCCCGAACAAAAAGATCTGGAGGACACTGGGTGTACACTGGGGCGTAGTTTCCCGACGGAGATGTCGGCAAGGCGGGATCCCTTCGCCTCAAGCTGGGCCTGCCGGTTCCTCGCCGGGACGCCGCGGAAATGGAGGAGGTGAGGCTTACCAGCAGGGTCATCAGGACAGAACGCCAGGATGGCCATGAAAAAAGGTTAGGAAATTGACAAAAAAAGTATAGATCGCGATTGGGATTCAAGCCGTACGACCGGCAAACCGGTAGAGTGAGGGACTTACTTATGGGGGTCTGCAGGCTGGGCAGGCTCAGCGTATATTTATGGCTGTCGCGATGACAGAGCTGCCATGCCCCAAGATTACCTGAAACGGCCCCTTCAAGAAGAGAAGCGCCGATGTGGTAGCCATGGAATACACGCCGAACACACTCCGATGTGTATCAGCCACAAGTTCAAGGAAGAATGGATACTAGGTTTACATATACGAAATGCTCTTTGATGAACAACTTGCCCGAATGGAGTTAAATGACTTGAAGCAATGCTTACATGTGGTTAAAGACTGCTCTGAGGACAGAATCCCTTTTTTTTTAATGGAAAGATGAATTAGAGTTTAGATGACGATCGGGGGCTGCCACACGAAGCTACATGGCAACATTTTCTCAGTAGGTGCTTGGTGATTATAAGGTTTTTAAAGGAGCTGCCCGACAGCGGGAAAACGGGGATTGTGAAGGGGCAGCGGAAGCAGCTTGAGGCCATCTTTGGTTGTGTTCAAGGGGCCATCGTCGGAGGTGAGATCAATAGTTCGCTGAGGTCATCCTCCCTTCGAGCGGGGCGCAGGCGGGGTTGTGACAGTCAGATGACTAGGTCGTCGGCGGTGTGTCAGCACACACACACGAAGGACCGGTGAGCCACCCGTCGACCCCCTGCTTGCAGGTGACGAGCCGGGAGAGAAGAGAAGCTTACTTTTCCGCTTGCTGCTGGCTGCGATGCAGACTCGGCTGTCGTGATGACTCGATTGACCCAAATACACGGAGGGATGAGGATCAGCGTGAGCGCATCATGGTTGCTCTTCTTCTCCGGAGTGATCCGCGTGTGTCTCTCTGTCCGTCGGCGAAGCTGCCCTCTCTCTCTCGGCCTCTCCCTCATCTCCGTCTGTCGGCCCGCCACCCACGGCCTGCTCCCATCTGCACATCCTTAATTATACTGTGTCTCTGATCTGCACCTAATAAATATAGTACGTCTGTCGCTGAGGGGCTCCTCCTCTCCCAATCGCAACTTCCTAATCATTGCTACTGCCGAAACTTCTTCCTTCAGGAGGGGCAGTCTTGGCTTCCGATCCACTGTTTTAAGCCTTCCATCCACTGGCTCTTCAACACCCTTACAAAAACTCCCCCGACCCCATCCTCCTCTCCCCCTGGCCCACCACCACCACCTTCCTTCAGAACGAAGAGCCCATCTTATCTTCCTTGGGGTGGACGCATTCTTATAATAATAATCCGCGAGGGCAAGATGACAACGACGCCGAATTTCGTGCACGGTGTGATGGAGAAATTCGCGGGGAGACTGATGAGACGGGACATCGAGGCGGCGGGGGGCGGCGAGACGAAGAAGCAGGGAGAGTTAGGATCCAAGGAGAGGCCGGCTGCTGGCCGGCGCACGATGAGTGAGAGCAGCAAGAGCCAACTCGCGTTCGGAGACTTCTTCGTTCGCGAACATCGCGCCCATAGCAACAACGGCATCCTCAGGGCCGAACGACAGTCCAAATGCACCACCCGCACCTCCTTCTCCGAAGGCTTCCTCCGCGAAACAGAGCAAGTCTTTCGCGCTAAATTGCTCCAATCCGCCGCCTGGAAACTCGACCTCAGGTCCGCCCGACTTCCCATTATAATAATATATCCCCTCCACCTCTTCTTTGTACTCACATCTCTCACATCCACTCAGGATCATCCCCATCCTGGCCCTCTTTTACTTCTTGAGCGAACTGGCCCGCTCGAGTCTCAGTAAGCTGCCGTCCTCTCGTACGATTATCCTGCATGCGCTTGAGAGAGCACCTTCGACTGATCACTAACTTCGTCCTTTCCCCCCCGCACCATGTTGATGATGGCCAGACAACATACGCTCCATAGGCAAGTGTCCTCTCATGGCGTATTACTACTCTTCTTTTAACCGGAAGTTTTCTCTATAGCCAGCACACGCTCATTGACGTGCAACTATTACTGGCCGAACTAACTGACAGGCTTTCAGTCGGATCTAAGCACTGACGATTCTCAGTATACCGTCGCGCTCATCGTTTCCTTCATGTCAGTTCAGAGAACTAGTTTCTTCTTTTAAGGACAAACTTTCTTCGCTCATCATCCACTCATATGTCAATGTGTCTTTTCCATATAGCCCTTTAATCGTAAGACATATCCCTTGATGATTTTTTTGCCCGTTGCTTCAGCGTCCTTCGTCAACCAAGACAAGATGGAGGTGCATTGGCTAATCAATTCCCGAGCCTCTTCTGCCACTCTACACTAGCTCATCGAACTCCCATCGAATTTTATCGTACGTTCATACTTCTTTCTTCTCTCGGGAGAAAATGATCGATGCTGAAGTGATTTTGTGGGAAAAACGGTGTTGTAGATGCGGCGGATAGGCGCGCAGATTTTCTTCCCCGTCCTCCTGACGCTATCGGGGGTCATTTTTTTTCTGCATGGATTCGTATTCAAGTGGGTTGATCAGCTCGGCTTGTGACGTGACCTATCCGGGCGCTGATTCTTTTGCCGATCGGGTTACCTCCAAACCATGTAGTTATTCTGGACTGTTGGCGGCTAGGTAAGCAGCCACTCTCTCGATGTGCTCGACTCGCATGCCTCATACTTATCAAAGGAGGACATGTGTGCTCCATTTGTTGGCGACAGATTTTTCGCAGGCTTGGTCAATGGTGAGCCTAATTGATTGGTTCGATTGGATGATGGGAGTTCTGAGTCCAGTGCTCTTCTCTCCAGGCGGCTTGCTTCCGGGCTTGTTACTCTACCTGTCGTCGTTTTACACCAGGTGAGTCTCATCAACACACCTCGTCGGTCCCCTTTTCAATACTTATATGTCACTCCGCGCGGAATCCGGCTCTATCTCTCTCTCTCACTTCCAGAGCCCAGCTGCAATGGAGAATCGCGCTCTTCTATTCCGCAGGCTGTCTGGCCACCGGGCTCTCCGGCTCGTTCTCCTACGCTATCGCCCATCTCGACGGCGCCCTCGGACGTGCTGGATGGGCTTGGGTCTTCTTGGTGCGGCACCTCTCTCCCTTTTATCCAACCGCAACTCCACATGAATTCTAGTCTGGTAATCTTACCGTCAACCCTTCTCCACCTTCGCTTTTGACAACAACAACAACAACAAAAAGATTGAGGGAATTTTGACGATTGTGGGAGGGAGTCTTGGGTTCTTCTTGTTCGTATCATCGCCCGATGAAGCACCATTTTTGACGGTCGACGAGAAACAGTGAGTGATTTGGGAAGGATATTTTTACCAGCTCGGGCGTGATAGCACGCAAGATGATGATGATGATGATGATGCTGATGCTGACGGCGGTGGATCACCCGCAAAGGCCCTGTCTGAGAGGCTGCATTCAGATCTCAGTCCCGCCGTGGCGGGCAGCTTGTTGGATGCCGACCCGTTCAGGTCTTCAGGCTTTCAAATCTGCCAAGCTATCCGCAGCCCCCACGTCGGACTATCTTGTCTGGCCTTCTTTTTCGCTGGCATTAATATCACTAGTCTTACGTATATCCAATCAAACAGTTCGTACTTCCCAATCTCGTTACTCACTAAATCAATTACTAATTATCCTGCTTCTCGTCATTCTTCCAGTATTGAATTCTGTAGGTTTTTTTTTTTTTGATGATGATCAGTCGAAAAGGAAAGCGTTAACATGTTTTTCATGGTTCCAGTTTGGGTATGCGCCATCCGTCTCCCAGGCGCTATTGAGTGAGTTTCCGTGCGGACAGACTCGAATAGCAGTGAACGGGGTATACTAACCAAACAACAACAACAAAACAGTTCCTCCGTATGGGCTAGCGATCATTACGGTGTTATTATCATCGTATCTATCGGACAGATATGGGTCGCGGGCGATGGCATCGGTGGTGTCTGGAGGGGTGACGGCGATCGGATATTCGCTGCTGTACGTGTCCGAAGGCAGCAGTCTCAAGTACGCCTCCCTCTTCCTCGTCGTGATGGGCTCCTGCGCGCTCTTCCCTTCGCTGGCCGCTTGGATGTCCACAACTCCCAACCGTACGCGCGCAAGGCTACCTGTCTGGCCCTCGGCATCATCTCGGCTAACCTTGGCGGTGTAATCAGTACTCTCGTCAGTCGCCTCATATCTCTCTGCTTGCGCATCATCCCGTGCAGCGTGCTAACCCATCGAACTCTACAGCTCTTCCCCCACCAAGACCAGTCCAATTGCGGGACTGCTATCATGGTCAACATTGTTGGTAAGTCCTTGAAGTTCATTGCATGCCCCTCCCACGGGTGGGGTTGCTCGCGGGAGTGGAGATTTCAAGATGAGGGAGGAAGCTAGAAGAGGATCAAGCAAGCTGACACGCGACTGCGCTGGGCCTTTCTTTTTTTTTTTTTTGTTGGGGACGCACGATTTCTGGATAGCGCGATGCTGGTGATTGTGAGCTGTCTGGTGAACCTGGGATACCTGACGTACAGCCAGATGGTCAAACTGCATCGCCGAGAGACGCTCCTGCAGGAGTATGTGCCGGACGACGTAACGGTCGAACCCAGCGTCCACGAACTCCTCTACCTCAACGGCTGCGAATACTTGGGCGACAGACATCCCGACTTTATCTACTCCTTTTGATCCCTCTTTTTCTCCCTCCCCTCAGTTTTTGTATCGCCCTTCCCTTCTGCTCTCCTTTCGCCCTCCCGCCTCTGTATCCTTACTCCACACCCGCCTCTGTATCCTTACTGTTCTCTCTGTCCCCACGCCCCTGTGTCTCTGTCGGCTCCTAATCCCCTCCCTCAACAAAAAAACACGCTTAGACTACATGTATAGACCGGTGTTGACTCCTGTTTTTTTTCTGAGAGACAGAGATGTGTGTGTGTTTCGCTTGGTGTAAGTTTTTAATGGAAATTGGATCCAATATGTATTGACATGAATAGTTCAAACACTTTTTTTCAAGCTTGAAACACGCTAAGCAGATTGGTGTGGACGTCAACATCATTAACCTGCCTTCCTTTTGGCTCTTGTCAGCACTCTTTGGGTTGCTTTTTTTGTTGGTTGGGCTGTACACCTCCCCGTAGACCAAAAGAAATCCCTGGTTTGTGCCCCGAAATGGAGACTCTTTTCATGAACAATTATTACAAGATGGAGGAAGAGGAAAAAAAAGTAATGTGTATGTACAAATCTGAGGTTTTGAGGCAAGGATATTAGCAAATGAAAATAGGTATTTCTATATATACCTCTCATGCCACAAAAATGGCAAGTTTTTCATAAGCAACCTTCTTTGGAGGGGCATGCTTCATGTCCAGGAGGGAGCTTAGTTAAGTTTGGATGGGAATACGGGCAACAGTGCAGTTCTGAAGGGGGGTTGTAGGTCTCACCCAGATGTGTGGTGTGGGAAGCCCTAGCTGGCCTCACAGCATGTTCAATAACCCATACCACACCCACACTTATGGGCTCAAGTATGCCATTCAAGATCCCTATCCAACAAGTACTGACCTAAAATAAATAAATAAGATGGTTCATATAGGGAAATTTTAACCTTGCTGATAATTTATAAATCATCAACCATGCCCAAAAAAATTGACTGGTGCATTGGGTTATACTATAGCTTGTGCACTTGTTGCTGATTTATAATTAACTAATGTGAGCTGTGCTAATAAGGGGGTTCATTTACTGTTAAATTTACGAAAAAGTTGGTAATTTCATGCTTCATCAGGAAAGTTTACAGAAGTTTTATGCATGGTGAGGTAATAAGCTTGGGCTTCATGCTGACCAATAAAATTTTCACCATCAGAAAGAATGCGTTTGAAACCATGCAACAAAACAGGCATAAATGAACCACCTGATAGACAGGTTCATGTAGGATAACTTAAGCCCTTTGTGAGTTATATGGCTGCAAGGTCTCCCAGCCAAATTCTCTGGCAAGAGAGGATAAACCTTATTTTGAATCTGCTGATGGAGGCCTTATGTGAACCTTGTTGATAGCGCAGTTCACACAGGATAAATTTAGCTCTTCTGGAATTATACATCAGCAAGGCCTCCAGGCCAAATTGGCTGGAACAAGCAGGGGTAAATCTTAATCAGACCTTGCTGACAGAGACCCTATATGCAAACTGGGCTCATGCTCCTTGGCCAAACTTAATGAGGCTATATATATTTTGAAGAATCTGCACACCTGGGCAATTCCAAATAATGTAAAAAAACAAATTGTGACTGTGGACATGCCCATACTTATGTTGCAAACAGAAAGGACCATGTGTAACAATGCACTATTATAAAGCCTCTGTAGGAACAGGCTCTCAAGCATCATATCTGCCTCCACTATTTGAAGTCATGTGCTCCTTTTTGCATGAACCCCACACACAAGTTGAGCATGGCCTGTCTGTGGTAATATTGCCTCTTGGTCAGACTTCAGGAAGAATGGTGTGTGGAAAGTAAAGAATAATGGCAAAATGTCAGAAAGGACATAAAAGGGATGAGCTGAGAATCAATAGCAGAGTATGCTCAGGGACTTAGCTCATTAGATGAGAGGGACTCAACAGAGCATGTCTCACTACCATGGGCTCAGAACTAAGTGGGGATTGTATTTTGGAAAGGGATTGAAGAAATACAACTGTGAAAGGGGGCCTGAGTTGAGGGCCTAGAGGGGAAAAGAACAAAAAATAAATAAATGGAAAATAAATAAAGAAAGCCCTTTTGGGGCCATGGTCAGAATTCTAACAGAAAGCTGGGCCCCTAGAATTGAATTCACTCCACCACAGCACTTGGAGTCATAGAATTGTGATGCTAAAGCCTGTCTGTGGTGCTTTTCCCTGTCATGTGAGATGTCAAGGCAAGTATAAAGGTGGAAACTTAGGGTTCCAACCTCATTTTTCATGAGATAAGGTTTCCTGTATCTATTGCTTTTGTACCAGTTCTTCTCCCTCTCTTCTTCCTTTCTTTCTCAGTCAACAGGTGATTCATCCCTTTCTCTCTGCAATGTTTTCCTCCCAATCACCTGAACCTGTTGGGTATCTCTCAGGAATGACAATTGGATCCCCCAATGTGTGTGCATTGTGGAGCACTTGTAACTGTCCCTGCACTGCAAGAAAACTCACTCAATTGCCTGAAGTTGACATGCAACTATCCTTTGTGCATGAAAGCAACTTGCATGTCAACTGCAGGCAGTTGAGTGAGTATTTTTTTTTCAGTGCTGGCTAACCTCAGGTGGCCCATATCAGACAAGCTTCATGATCAACTAGAACAGGATCCCTGAATTTGGGCAGGTCAGCTGTGATCAGTTCAGGACCATGTGACTGTTGGGTTCTGCTGGCTTGGCCTCAGGTCAGCTTACCTGACCCTAAGACACACTTTCTGTAATGATTTGAGATCTCCACTTTATTGAAACACACTCACTAAAGCTAATAGTAGTCAAACAAACTTAATAAAGAGAAGGAAAGCAGAAAAAAAATCTTGGAAAAAAATAGAAATAAGAAACAAATAATTAATAACTTATGATTTGTTGCTGACATTGACTCAATCAAAGAGAGAACAAGAAAAGTTAAAGAAATGGGAACCAAAAAAACTAACAAGTACAAGAATTGATTCAAGTGGTGAATTCAAGAAAGAATGAGTTGTTGGTGTTGGGATTTGTTGACAATGAGAATCTGGTCCACATTTATTCAGCCAGTTTCAAAAATTTTCTGTAAGTCCCAGCACACTGTTTGTAAGCATATATGCATCCTACATCCCATACAATATGGATTAGTTGTTAGAATTCTTCTCTGAACTGCGCTCTGCAGTTTTACAACTTGTGACATGTTACCTTTCACTCACTCTTTTGTTTTCTTTTCTCACCTTTGTTCTCATTCTCTCACTCAATATCTCATTCCCCACAATTCCCCAAATCGGACATTCAATCAACCATTCAACGTCCTCTGACTCAAACATCAATCCTCAACAATCCCTCAATCAACATCAACTCATTCCCAATTCTGCCTGGTGAGACTCAACCTCAAGCTCATGTTTCTAAAACCCAACTAACTTGTTTCCTTCAGTTCCATCACTCTTTACTTCCTTCATTCCTGATCTCTATTCTGTCTCAGCCTCATTATTTTTCCAACTGCTTCATGTCTCAATATTCTATTCTCTTTTCTCTCTCATATTTCTCTCTCATATTTCTCTCTCATATTTCTCTCTCATATTTTCTCTCTCATATTTTCTCTCTCATATTTTCTCTCTCATATTTTCTCTCTCATATTTTCTCTCTCATATTTCTCTCTCATATTTTCTCTCTCATATTTTCTCTCTCATATTTCTCTCTCATATTTTCTCTCTCATATTTCTCTCTCATATTTTCTCTCTCATATTTTCTCTCTCATATTTTCTCTCTCATATTTCTCTCTCATATTTTCTCTCTCATATTTTCTCTCTCATATTTTCTCTCTCATATTTTCTCTCTCATATTTTCTCTCTCATATTTTCTCTCTCATATTTTCTCTCTCATATTTTCTCTCTCATATTTTCTCTCATATTTTCTCTCTCATATTTTCTCTCTCATATTTTCTCTCTCATATTTCTCTCTCTCATATTTCTCTCTCATATTTTCTCTTATGAATTGTCTCTGATCATTTCTATCCATAGCATGTCAGCTCTTGTTTCTGCAATACAATCAATTTATTCTCAGATTGTTTATTAGTCACCCAAATTTTTGGCATTCACAAATAGATGAATTATTTTTCAATGCCTTCCTGAATGCATGTGTCTCAAAAAGTAGAGTACCCAACCTGTTCAATATGTTGAAATCCCCCCCACCCAAAAAAAACACTGGAAGGACCATATTAACCTCATCAGCAGGAGAGGAATGGATATATTAATCACAATAGCTGGGCCTCAATTGGTTTTAATGAGTGTGTTGTTGACAGGAAACTCCAATCTCTATCCAGATCTGTGGGGGTAAACAAGGATAAATGCATGATAGATGT
>SMGU01004902.1:0-19153 GCA_004348175.1 Puccinia novopanici
CTGGATGAACTGGGGGAGGATTGGCCTACTTAAATCAATGACCGATTTGACCTGTGTGGTCCATGCAGGCAGGAGAAGTGACACAAAACCACCAGTTAATGAATAAAAATCAATCCTATTTCTCATGTGTGATCTGGAGTGTAAAGCTCTTCTCCTCCTGGAAATGGCAATGAGGGACAGAGTTAGGCTTCCTACACCAAACTACCTATGAAGCATGGAAGTTTATTTTCCCTGTGCAGAGGGGGCTAAGTATTTTATGACCTAGTCCTCCAGTTATTCAATGATGAACTGTTTTTACTGATCACTGGTCATGGATTACTAGGATGAGGAGAAGCAGTCAACTGATTTCCTATATAGATTTCATACCCTTGTTGTGAATGGAGGTGAGGAGATGGAAAAACTTTTGAGATTATTTTCATTTCAGTGTCAATTTCAGAATTGAAACTGGAATTTTTAATGTGAACAAAAAAAATTCTTTGAAATCAAATGTGGTAAGTTCAGATTTTGCACCCAGAAGGAAATTCATTGAAAAAAGATTACTTAATGTAAAAATTTTCCTCTCCAAAAAACTATTTCCCATGAATTTCATCATCTCAGATTGGAATTTTTCAGCACTTCTCTTCTTTGTTCAAAAAATTGAACAACCAGGATTTTGAATGTGGTGCTGAAATAAATGACTAAGCACACAAGTCAGGTTCATGGAATGTTGAAAATCAAATCAAAAATAAAATAAAATAAATAGAATTCTTATTGCACATTCCAGGAAGTTACATCATTTTGCTCAATAATAGTCACAATAAGCAAAAAGAAAGAAAAATTCAAATTTAAGTTTTTCAGAAAAAACTGTCCTTTTGAGAGTTTTGGGTGCTTTGGTTAAGCCCTCTGGTATAATGATTCAACAATTTTTTGATATTTGCTTGGCTTATATGAAGACAAGAAGGATGGAGGTAGGGTAGTAGATAAAGCAAGGATATGAAAGGGATACATAGAAGATACAAGCTGAGATAGAACTGGGATACATTAAAGCCACCTTCATGGAGGTTCTTTACTTTTTTTCCTGGTGGTTGTGGTTGGTTTTTTTTTTTTTTTTTATTGGGAGTCGGCAGGCTGAGGATGCTGCATGACTCCCGCAACGCGCGTTGGGGGTGGATTTCCCACCAACTCCCGCGTCTCCTGGCTCGAATTTGCACAGCGACTCCCCGGGGGTCGCGAATATTTGAATTTTTTTTTTGGGTGGATTGGGCCAACAACTCCCATCCCGCAAGTGGGATTAGTCGGACGACTCCCAAATTTGACGTCGGCAACGTCATGGGAGTCGTTCGACTAAAAACTGGGAGTTGTTTTCCCAAGGCTCTATTAATATTTTAACAGCTTATTACATAATTTATCAATATTAATTATGTAATTATTTCATTGTAACTACTTGGGGAATGTCAGGTATGTTGATATTACCTCTGTGGTTGACACTTCAAAAAAACTGAAAGGCCACATTTTTGCACTAGCTGAAGCCAGAATGACACCAATGGCTATTGCTGTCAGCCTCTATGCTACTAACAAGTGTTACAAGGACACAAGCTGTGCTCTGAGTGTTGATAAGAGTGGTTTTGAATGGTTAGTGTAAGGGTTTTCCAGTAAGAGTAATGGTTAATGGGTAATTAGCTTCAAGTATTTAAATCTTGCAAAGCTCTTCTCAACCTTTTCAGGGAGGGAAATCCTGTAAGTATACAAGGATTCTTCCTGCTGAGACAGACAGGGAAAAAGGAGTAGTAAGTGATGACACTTACTGGGTTGGTGAGTCCCACAAGGGGAGGTCTAACAACTTGGTGAATCTGTTTTCCAGTTGAGCCTCACGACTTGTGGCAGTCACTACAGAAGTATTCAGAACAGACAATTGGCAGTGTGGATGATGATGGATTCGAAGTCCAATGGCAAGAACACTATACAAAGCTGTGGGGATAATTGATAAACTGTCTGGTGGAGAGTTATACTAATATCTGGGGCTGAATGCACTTTCTGGTTGACTGGGGGACAATCCCAGAGGAAGAAGGTGCTTAAATATTCTCAAAGGTGCCTCTGAAGCGCTCATGAGATGCACTGGGATGCCTCTGATGTGCTCAGGGATCATGATCATCAATTTTTGATCCAATGGAGCAGTGCAAGGTTAGAATAAGCAGATCCATGATGGTCTTTAGATTTAATTTAAAGGACACATCAAGGATGTGTTTAAGGTTGATAATCCTTGTTATCTCCTTCCTGGCAGCGCTTAGATCATGGATGGTAATTAACTTTGAGTTGCTGCCCATCATTGGATGGTGTTAAGGTTGATAAACACTTGTTATCTCCTTCCTGGTGGCGCATCAGTATAAGGTACTGATCCAAGGAGTTGTTATACTTTCAATAAATAAGTCATAACAATTATAAATGTAAATAAGCATACTTGTGACGCATATTTTGTATGTTAAGTTATCTTTATGTTATATTTTCAGGTAAAATATAATAATAAAAATAAAGAATAAAATAAATAGACAAAATATGTGGTAACAAAACAAAACCTGGCAAAACCAGACAAAACCTTTGAGGGCCAGACAAAACTGGGCAAAACTTAACAAATCTATTCATAAACAATATGAGAAGTTCAAATAAGGTTTAGATAAGGTTATTGCTCTGTAAATGACAGTTAAATACTCATTACAGTGTTGTTTCTTCTATATTCATCAGAATAAAATATAGTACATGTTGTATCATGTTGATTCTAATGCTATAAAAACTTATTACATAATTTATTCAGGTGAATTATGTAATTATGATTGATGTAACAGCTTTGAAACTACTTGGGGAATATCAGGTATGTTGATATGGAATGTCAGGTATGTTGATATTACCTCTGTGGTTGACAATTGCGGTAAAGCTTGGAAAGATGAGATCAACTGTCTCAGGAATCATCAAACGGTTTTAAATCTGTGGGATGGTTCAATGTATTTAGACCACTGAAGCTGCGCCCCAGAGTGAGAATTAAAAATCATCTGTTCTGACAAAACAGTTCTGTGAGGTGGCACATTTAGCCTCATCTCATGAATCTGTCGGAAGGCACATTTAGCCTCTTCTACTGAGTACTAGTCCTTTTGTTCTGCTATCATCAGAACCTTATTATTCATTACTCCTTGTCATTTGCCAAAAAATTCTTAATTTTGAGTTGGTATAGTAGGTCAGTATGAAACTGATGAGGATAGTGAATTGGTGGGAGACAGTAGATTAGTTGAAGAGTTCAGGGACCAGCTCTAAGGAAAAAAATATATCATGTGCATTGATCTTGGATGGCTTGAGGGAAAGTGGATCTGGACATGGTGGGCCAAGCAAAACCTTTGTGCTCATGCTGGGAATTAAGTAAAAGGCAGAAGTTTCAAAGCTTGTCAAGAACCTACAATCCATTTCCAAGGAAAGCTTGAAACTCTACCACCAACTGGTGCTGCCACAGAAGGGAAAAAAAATCATCAGTCTGATCAAGCCTTCTGAGTTCTCCATCCAGGACTCAGTTTCTGTCCTCCCTCTCGAACTGTCCTGCCTCACCCTCTCTTTCCAAATCCACTTCTTCTGCTCCCAACTCTGCTTCCATCATTGATAATTCAAATAATCATCTCC
Source organism: Puccinia novopanici (assembly GCA_004348175.1). NCBI lineage: Eukaryota > Fungi > Basidiomycota > Pucciniomycetes > Pucciniales > Pucciniaceae > Puccinia > Puccinia novopanici. The sequence continues at coordinate 3,640 of SMGU01004902.1, forward strand.
ATGAACAGGAACACCAGATACAACTCAAGGGGCTTGATATCTTGGCCTCCAATAAACTCAATACCCCACCCTCTTCCAAGAGCTAAACTATTTGTATCATCCTTTTTTATATAGAATTTTCTTCCCTTTCCTTCTTTTTTCTTGAGATTTTGTTATGGGAAAATTCAGAGAAAAATATTTTTCAGTGTCACTTCTTTGGGAGGAAAATATCATGTTTCAGGTTTTGTAGACAAACCAAAAAGAAAAGGATAAAGAATAAAGAATAATAGAAATTGATGAAGAGTAAGGTTGTCCTGCAGGGGCCAGTTGAGACCACCAATGAGTTCAGAAATTCTGGTAGCATCACACATTCTTCAAAACTAGAGCTAAGACAGCTTCCTGCATCACATAGGCTATCACAGGCCAAATCTGAAGGAGTGTCATGGGGTACAACTTGAACACTATGTTTTTGAAGAAAATGAGTTTGGAAAGAGAGGATTTTCAGAAAATATGTATTTGAAATTATTTGGAATTGAGAATGCTTTATACATATGATGGAATGAATTCATGCCATGAGATGCAGTCAAGAGAGATTGGGAAAGAGAGAAAAGCTATTGATGGGCTATTTTGTTTCAAAAATTCAATTTAATAGAGAAGAAAATATATGAGGCTGTGTTTGTCAGTGTCATATGATGCACATAATATTACACTTTTCCTGAGTTTGAAGGTTTGTGTGTTTGGCAAACAAAGTGATATTATTTCAATTCCCCCACCACAACAACTTGCTCATTATGCCCATATTGCTCAACCTTATTGCACCATTAATAATTTTTAAATTGCATACTATGTGCCTAATATTACACACATCATATGATGCTAACAAATGCAGCCTGAAAGAGCCTGAAAATTTCATGGCTATTATGCTGAACAAATAGATGGAATAGAGAATAACACATATAAAAGACTCTCAAAAATGCATGGCTATCATGCTGAAAAAATAGATGAGAAAATTTTTGTTTGAATCTCCTTCTTGTAAGAAAATTTGGAAACACTATTGGAAAATTTCTGGTGGGTTGAAAAAAAATATCATCTTGTTTACTAACTCTAAAATAGTTTTATTATCACTTTCATCAGCCATGTGAGCTATGGGAAATTTTCCTGTTTTCTTCAGCCAATGATGCAAAAATTGCCAACAGATTCTATACATCAAAGACTTGTTGCTGACCATGATATAGCCTAGAGGATTATCAGTCTCATAATTTAACATTTTGTGAACATTGAAGGCCCAATCCATTGAAATTAACTCTGTGTTACCTGCCTCAATTTCCCACCATAATTTATTCAATAATTCTAAATCAATCTCAACATGTTTCACTGTAAGTACTCCATGCTCATTTCCCTTGAATAATGAAACATAAATTACATTCAAGAGTTGTGTAACTTTGGTCACATCCTTGACAAACTGAATTCTGACACTTAAGCTTCTGCATCCATATTCTTCTTTTCTTTTTTGAGAGTTTAATTGCATTTTGATGCTCATATTTTGAATGATTTCTTCTGAGAAGATTGGATATTGTTCAAGATTGATTCTCTTATCTGAGATTTTCAATGCAGTTTTGAATATTTCAATCCTCCTCCTCTTTCTTGACATCTCCCATGGAAGAAAAGAACCTTTTCTCCTGGCTGCACGGAAGTTGAAAAGAAATTTCTTCATCTGTTCTTTGTCAGCCAGAAAGAATTGTTGTGATTCTTCATGCCCCCTGCATTTGTTAAGAAAACGTAAAAATTGTTCCAGCTGACCATCTTTCATGGCGCTTTCTGGAGACTCTCTGAGAAAGTTCCAATCATAAACATTAAAAAGTTCCTTATCCTCCCTGCTTGTTTCTGGCCTTATGCTGCTAGTCAATTCTTTCTCTTGAGCTTTCCCCTTTGAGTCTCCCGTTGCCTGTAGTCCGTTTTGATTCATCACGGCAGCTCTTGAATGAGGCAGGTTTGAAACGCTTGCGCCAGTATTTAGATGCCGTTGCTCTTCAATTTGACGAAACCCGTCTTCTCCTTCGTCAGTGGAAGATTGTTTTTGTCCTGGGTTCAAAGAAAAATCATTATCTACATTCCTTTCTTGGTTGCGCGAGCCAGCTGAGACTTCGTCGATCGCAGTGTCTCCCTGCTTGGATCGTTTTGGATTTTTTCTGTTGATCGAAGCACTCGCTTCCCGTTTTCTGGAATCACCTGATGAGTACTTGTCTGAGATGACCTCTTGCGCCATTGCTTCGCATCCATGATCTTGAGATGTTGACCTTGGGAAGGCGTGACTTGTGAATTGCTGAAGAGAAAGAAGGGTCTTGGCTATCCCTTCCATTTCTAGCGCGCGGCTTTGATCTTCCAGCTTGTCCACTATTGGAGGGCATGTGATCTGCTCCGACGAGCAACGGTTTTCCGAGGTTCGCTCCTCTTCAGGAAATTTGTTCAGGTCAAGTTGGCGGGGAATGGCATTCTCCGATGCGATTTTTTCCCATTCAGGCAGCCTTCCAAAAACAATGAAGGAAGAGATGCAGAGATGCAAGACGAAATACGCTTTGAAAGACGTCCACTTCATAATGCGAAAGGCTGGGAAGTGTATCCTTTGGATATGGGTCGGGACGAGCGAAAGCAACCCTTGGGCTAGTTAAAGGGGGCCTAACCTGCCTCGGTCTGGCATATTACTGTTTCACGCATTAACAAAAAGTTGCCTATTTGACGAGTGCTTACTAACCAAGTATGAAACCTATAAACCAAGGTTGAAGCGTATAAACCAAGTATGAAGCGTGCTGCGCAGCCGCGCGAGAGAGCTTCAAGGATATAAATACTAATATGTACTGCGAAGGAGAGAACTCCGCAAACTTCAGGCCTTTCGCCAACATCTCTCTACACAGCGGGGCAAGTTCCGATGACAGATCGCGCCCATGTGACCGTTTCGTCCCGGGGACCTGGCAGGACGCCGCGGAACCGTAGGGTGACCAAAGTCTCTGCTTCTACGTGAAGACCGTCTCCGACCGTATCCCGTGACGGGTCGGTGAGGATGACGGCGCAGGACGTAGGGGGGCGGCGTAGCGACGGTGGTACCGTATGATGGTGTCATTCGTCCCGCCGGCGCACTTGGCACCCCAGGCAATGGCCCTAGCGGACATGATAGCCATGCGTCTGCAGCGAGAAAGCTAAGATAAGGCAGCTGAAGCATGTTTCGGCCGTCGTGCCCCTCCATGTCGACATGATTAGGTTTGGGTAAGGGTGTGGACCGGAGTTCGGGACGGGGTTTGAGGTCCATCCCGGACCGCACATCCGAAACACCCGGGGTGTGGGGGGTTTCCCCGGGAGGACTGATCAGGAGGTGATATCAACTTTCCATATCCCATTTTTAACCATATCTGCCACCTCCACCACACCAATAAAGCGCAAGAACACTCAATCTACGCCTAGAACCTCCCAGAAAAATGTCTGAAGCTCCCCAGATCCCTTTCCACCACCAGAATCTGCTGTCGAAGTGATTGACTTGGATCCGGACAAACCAAGTGACAACGTCAACAATAATTCTGCCAACCAGTTCTCTTTGAAACAAAGTTGGGTATGGAATCATTTTAAAGATTCCCCCAATTCCTCTGGAGTGGTCTGCCAGGTGATGATTAGGAACTATATGTGTGGTGCTTTACTCAAGAGGGACTGTTCCAGCAGCACCAAAAATTTCCACAAACATCTCTTGAAAAGACACAATCTAGTAGACCCCAAATTAAAAAAGAAACTCAATAAAAATCAAGCCAACATTGCAAAACTTTTGAAGCATGCTAAAATAATTCCCAAGGTACTTTTCACAATTGATTTTTTTTCTATGTCTGTTTTAGAGGCCTAATTTTATTCATGTTCCTCTGAGGCTGAACTCAACAGCAACTCACTTTGAACCGCTCTTGTTTACTTCATAGCCAATGCCAACCTCTCTTTTGCCGTTGTTGAAAGGAACTCATTCAAGAATCTCCTCCACTTAATCAACAAGCAATCAGGCCCCTTGATGAACCAAATCTCACGTCAAAGTATCTCTACCCACCTGTTGTGTGTTTGTGTCCAGTCTCAAGAAAAACTCAAGTGTGAATTCCTTTCTAAACAGCTGTTCATCTTGTTTACTCAGGATGCATGGACGGCACCCAACATCACCACTTTTATGGGAATCACCACCCATTCCATTGATGAGCACTTTAAAATGAATGACCTGACCATTTTGATCCCCCACATTCAAGTTATGTCTTATTTTTTGATTCATTATTTTGATTGATTTATTAATATTATTAAATTCATGCTTTTCTCTAGGTCAGCACACAGGGAAACACTTGGCGGATATGTTTCACCACATGTTGCAGGACTACAACTGCTTGAACAAGCTCCATACCATCACAGCCAACAATGTGTCAACCAATGGGAAGATGGCAAAAGAGTTATCAAAGATTATCCCTCAATTCCATACCAAATCACATCTTCTTGGATTTATTGCCCATGCCATCAACTTGGGGGCAAAGGCAGGCCTTGCAGTTCTAGGCACCATTGATAGAAACAACAAGAAGGAGATCTCCATGGCTGAAGACAATTCAGCCAGCAACTCAACCAACATCATGTCCATCTTGATTCTGACTTCCAACCCTGATGGAATTGGTCGTGACATGAAGTCAATCCTCCTCAAGTGTGTGCATGGCCTGTGAACCTATGTTATATTCTTGCCTCAATACCAAAAAAAATTCCAAAAGGTGGTTGAATTTGCAGAACCTGCACTCGCCAAAGCCGGAGTTAAGTTCACCTGCCTTGATATCAATGTATCCACCTGCTGGAACTAAACCTTCAAAATGTTACAGCAGGCCATTCTCCTTTGCAAATCCTGTGTCCACTTTTGCAGCAAAGATAATGATGCTGCCAAATACAAAATGATGGTGCCAGAATGGAATCAAGCAACATATCTCATGCAACTACTAGAGCCCTTATGCAAAGCAAGTGAATTACTAAGGGCATTGAATTACCCAACTCTTAATAAAGTGCTGCCCATTTATATTATCTTTATTAAACACCTCAAACAAGTTCAATGAGGGTTTTATGATCAAGCCCGCCTTATCCAACCAGCCAACCTCATTATTGACAAACTCAAGGGCTACCTTATTGATGCTTTGAAGAAGCCTGCTTATTTTGTTGCAATGGTTCTCAATCCAACAATCAAAACCAATCTCTGGAAGAACAACAAGGTCTTTATAGTGGAATTCTACAAGCTGACAGTCAACCATGTCCTGGATAAATTTTGATTGGTTGTGAAAGATTTTGCTGAAAGATACCCCACCAATGATCATGAAAAAAAATCCTTCTAGCTCAGGAGTTTCAAAATCAAAAAAAAAAAAAACCCTAGTTTATTCTTCTCCAAACTCTACCATGCCAATGATCCGGATGAAGTGATAGACAAAGTCAAAACCAAAATTTTACGGTACTTGAAGAAAGATGTTGAGCCTGAAGGGACTGACATACTCCAATACTGGAAACTTTGACAACAAAAATTTCCAATCTTATCAAATATGGCTCGTGGATTCTTACAACACTGGGCCAGCTACGCTAACGTTAGTGTTAGCGTAGCGTGTTTTCGCTAACAGCTAACAGGTTTTCCTGTTAGCTGTTTGCAAAATCACACTAACGCTACCCCAGCAAGCCCAATCTGTGGGCTTGCTACGCTGCGCTACAGCAACTTTCAGCAGAAAAACACCGCTAAAGTCGCTGTAGCGTAGCGGCTTCGAAAATCTGCTAACGCTGCACCACCGGGGGTCACAAACCAGGGCCGCTATGCTACCGCTTTTTGGCCAAAAAGCGCAGTGTAGCGTAGCGGCCCAGTGCTGATTCTTATCAATTCCGGCCACAAGGGCGGTGTCGGAGAGACTTTTCTCCAAAGTTCACTGAATCATCTCATGGCAGCAATCTTTGCTTGATCCCAAATCTATTGAGGAGCTTTTATGTATTAAGGATTGGAACTGAACTCTTTCCCTCTTCTAGTCTAGTAATGGTTTTTTTTGTAAAAAAAAAAAAAAAACAATTGCAAAAAAAAAAAAAAAAATACAAAATACAAAATACAAAATACAAAAAAATGGGTGTTGAAAAATGGGATTATTAACTACTATACATGTTGTAAATAGAAAATAAATATTTATGGAGGCTCCAAAATTGCTTTGGAAGCCATCAATGCAATGAATCCTGTCTGTATTGGCTTACCTGGCTGCCCCCCCCCTCTCCCTGCCAAAACACCTGGGGGGTCCCCAAATGGACAAACCTCCAAACCAATCACCCGCACCGCAACACCCCAGATATTTCCATTTGGGGTACAGCCTTAGGTTTGGGCAGGGGATCACCAAGTCTTCTTTTAATATTCCCTCAGCTCCTACCCCAATTCACACACTGTTCAGTTATAGAGGCACCAGTACCAATACTGAGGCACCAACTATAAACACTTTTTGAGTCATGTTTGAGTTTTATTTTGTAATTTACTTCAGATTTAATTTTTAGCAGTTTTTGTTCTATTTTCAGCCTTCTTCAATATGGCCTCACCAAAAATTTGAGTCTAATCTTCTTTTCTTTTGTCATGTTTGATTTCAACTGACCCTCAGGTCCCCTTCATCTTTTCAAGGCCCTTATGGACATCAACAGCAGGAACGGTGCTGGTACTTCTGCAACTGGCAATTTCAATCTGCATTTGAAAGACCTGCAAGTGATGTTTTAGGTCTCTGGAGCCCCCATTCCTGAAAATGAAGAAAACAACAAATCCTGTCAGCCTCTATGCTACTAACCAAGTTTTTAAGAGCACTGGTTGTGTTATGAGTGATTGATTTAGTGTTGGTTTGGTACGTGAAAGGGTTGATTCCTATAAATAATAATTATTAAAGATAATTAGCTTCAAGTATTTAAATCTTGCAAACCTTCTTCTCAACCTTTTCAGGGAGGGAAATCCTGTAAGTATATGTGGATTCTTCCTGCTGAGACAGACAGGGAATATTCTAGAGGTTGTAAGTAACTAGTACTTACGTGTTTGGGCCTTTATAAGGGTTGGAGTGCAACTAACAACTGGTTGTAGTGGTTCAGATGCGCTTCAAGACTTACATAAGTCACTACAGGTTGATTCAGAGCAGACAATAAGTGGTGTGGATGATGGTAGATGCGTGATCCAGTGGCAAGAACACTAAATAAGGCTGCAGAGATAATTTATAAACTGTCTGGTAGATAGTTATAATAATATCTGGTGGCTGAATGCGCTTTTCTGAGTGACTGGAGGCTTGGGGGAAATTACCAGAGGAAGCTGGTGCTTAAATATTCTAACAAGACACTCAGAAGCGCCCAATATCTTCCTTGAGGGACCTTTGAGGCGCACTGGGATCAAGATCAACAAATGTTAATCCCTTGGATTATTACTAGGTTAATATTAACAGATCAATGATGGTAATTTACTTTAAATTAAATTACACATCATTGATGCTGTTAAAGTTAACAAAACAGTTGTTATCTCCTTCCAGGCAGTGCTCAAAATTACTGATGATAATTAACTTTTAATTAATACACATCTTTTGATTTGAATAAAGTTGTTAACAACTTATTATCTCCTTCCTGTTGGCGCTCAAATTAATGATGTTAATTAACTTCCAATTAATATACATCATTTTATGGGAATAAGATTGATAAAAAATTGTTGACACCTCATTATGGGATACAGATCAAATGATGAGCTTATGCTTTAAATAATTAATTGTTATCAATTATAATATTTATAAGCATATTTGAGGCGCATATTTGGTAAGTTAAGTTATTTTATTTTATGTTTTACTGTTAAATATAATAATAAAATATGGTAAAATAAAATATAAAATAAAAGGACAAAATGTGCGTAGACAGAACAAAACTTGGCAAAACTAAACAGAACCTTTTGAGGTCAGACAAAACTAGGCAAAACCTATTATAATAATTTATAATCATGGTGTTAAAGTTTATTAAGGTTTCTGTACTATTCTTGTCATGTAATTTGCTCATTATGTTACGTGTATTATATTAATTGTACTGTGTTTGTTCTAATAAAGTATAGCACAAGTAATATAATATTAAATATTAATATTTTAACAACTTATTACATAATTTAACAATATTAATCCTGTAATATTTCCTTGTAACTACTTGGGGAATATCAGGTATGTTGATATGGAATTTCAGGTATGTTTATATTACCTCTGTGGTTGACAAATCCCTCCCACCTGAATTCAATGACTACATTGGTGGAAATGTGTCTTCTGCCACCAACCCTTTGACACATGAATCAAGCATGCAGGAATAAAGATTCTATATTCTTCAGAATAAGGTGATCTAGGATTGATGTTATCCATGAATTGAAGCTTGATTGATTGAGGAAAACAACCCTCTTCACACCTCCTGACACATCCACCAGTGGATTTTCAATAACATCTGGCATTGTTTTTCTCAGTTATTTGGGCAAAATGTTAGAGTTCTGGGCTCTCAACCTATGAGAAACTGAAGGAAAAGGATGCTTATGGGTAAGAAACAAGAACAAGAACAATTTAGGAAGGGAAGCTGATTTGATTTACGTGAAGAACAAGAATGCTAATAGGTAAGTGACAAGAACAAGAAAAATTTAGGAAGGGAAGCAGATATGATTTCTGTTTTTGATTGAAGTGAAGTCAATGATAATGTTTGAAATGAAATAAAAAATACAATTGAATAAGGAAAATAAAAATTAAAAGAAAGAAAATGGGTGGAGCCTCTTTTATCCTGTTCTTTTTGGTGAGTTAACTCTTGAGCACTGACCTCATTCCACCTGTTCTGAATTGTTGTAGTATTGGTAAAATTTAATCTTCTCATATTGGTCAGACTCTATAATCATGGGGCCAGTTGAGACCACCGAGGAGTACTGCCCAGAGGCCTCTTCAGGTGTGGTGGTCAATAAGTACTACACAGAGGCCTCTTCAGGAGTGGTACTCAAGGTGTACTGCAAAGAGGCCTCTTCAGGTGTGATGGTAGCATCTCACACTCTTTAAAACTAAAGCTAAGACATCATATTTTGTCAAAAGGGCTTGTCACAGGCCTTAATCTTAAGGAGTGTGTGTTAAAACTTGAAAACTATTTTCTTTTGGAAAATATGGGTTTGGGAAGAGAGAATTTTGAACAGAAAATGTGTATGTGAAATTATTTGTAATTGACAATGCTTCTTACATATGATGGAATGAATCAGTTGCAGATGCAGTCAAGAGTGATTGTGAATTTTTTATAAAATCTCCTTCTTGGAAGATACTATAGTGGCAACACTACTGCAAAAGTTCTGATGATTTGAAAAAAAGATCAACTTGTTTACTACTTCTAACATGAGCTTATCATCACTGTCATTAGTTCTGTGAGCTATGGGACATTTTCCAGTTTTCTTCAGCCAGTGATGCATGATTTGCCAACAGATTCTAGACATTGAAACCTTGTTGCTGATCAAGTTATAACCTGAATAATCCACATTCTGATAATTTAATATTCTGTGCACTCTCAAGGCCCAATCCATTGCAATTAACTCTGTGTTACCTGCCTCAATTTCCCACCATAAGTTCTTCAAGAATTCTAGATCAAGCTCAACTTGTCTCACTGTAAGTACTTCATGTTCATTCCCCTTGAATAATGAAAGATAAATGACCTTCAAGAGTTGGGCAATTTTGGTGACATCCTTGACAAACTGAAGTCTCGCTGCTAAGCTTCTGCACCCATATGTTTCTTCTATGCTTTTTTGAGAGTTTAATTCAAGTTTGAGGCTCATCTTGTGAAGGATTTCCTCTGAGAAGATTGGATATTGTTCAAGATTGATTCTCTTATCTGAGATTCTCAATGCAGATTTGAATATTTCAGCCTGTCTCCTCTTTCTTGTCATCTGAAATGGACGAAAAGAAGAAGTGCCCCTGCCCGCACGGAGGTTGAAAAGAAATTTCTCGATATGTTTTTTGTCGGTCAGAAAGAATTGTTGTGATTCTTCATGCCCGCCGCATTTCTTAAGAAAACTTATAAGTTGTTCCAGGTGACCATCTTTCATGGCGCTTTCTGGAGACTCTCTGAGAAAGTTCCAATCATAAACATTAAAAAGTTCCTTGTCCTCCCTGCTTGTTTCTGGCCTTATGCTGCTAGTCAATTCTTTCTCTTGAGCTTTCCCCTTTGAGTCTCCCGTTGCCTGTAGTCCGTTTTGATTCATCACGTCAGCTCTTGAATGAGGCAGGTTTGAAACGCTTGCGCCAATATTTAGATGCCGTTGCTCTTCAATTTGACGAAACCCGTCTTCTCCTTCGTCAGTGGAAGATTGTTTTTGTCCTGGGTTCAAAGAAAAATCATGATCTACATTCCTTTCTTGGTTACACGAGCCAGCTGAGGCTTCGTCGATCGCAGTGTCTCCCTGCTTGGATCGTTTTGGATTGTTTCTGTCGATCGAAGCACTCGCTTCACGTTTTCTGGAATCACCTGAGGAGTAGTTGTCTGAGATGACCTCTTGCGCCGGTGATTCGCCTCCATGATCATGAGATGTTAACTTTGGGAAGACGTGACTTCTGAATTGCTGAAGAGAAAGAAGGATTTCGGCTAGCCCTTCCACATCTAGCGCGCTGCTTTGATGGTCCCGCTTGTCCACTATTGGAGGGGATGTAATCTCCTGGGACGAACAACGGTTTTCCAAGGTTCGCTCCTCTTCCGGAAATTTGTTCAGGTCAAGTTGGCGGGGAATGGCATTCTCCGATGCGATTTTTTCCCATTCAGGTAGCTTTCCAGAAACAATGAAGGCAGAGATGCAGAAATGCAAGACGAAATACGCTTTGAAAGATGTCCACTTCATAATGCGAAAAGCTGGGAAGTTTATCCTTTGGATATGGGTCGGGACGAGTTAAAGCAACCCTTGCGCTAGTTGAAGGGAACCATGTCCCGCTGCACCTGCCTCGGTCTGACATATCTTAGACTGTTTCACATATCACACATTAACCAAAAGCTGCCTTACGCCAGCTTACGCCCCCAGCCGTACTCTGCCGTACTTGCGTAAAGAATTTTAGTCCCTCGCGCAAACTCGCACCAGGTTCTTTCAGAACACGGCGAACGCGAATGTTACCAGACAAAAGTTTGAGTTTCCCGGATCTGATCCTGACTCCTGCCCTTGGCTTGCCCGTCGCGACGAGGAACACCATCTTGGCTCGTCTAGACTCCGGCCGAATTCACAAACTATGGAGAATGTTAAAAACAAATGTTTGGCATAACATCATAGCAACGGTACTTTCAAAAAAATCAAGATGAATTTTTAGCTGGGACTGGATTCACAGAAATCCAACGGAGCAAGGCTGTGGACACTTTTCTGACCTCTTGTTCTTCTGAGGACAGTAGTAACCACCTGTGTGGCCTTACCAGACCCCCAGTGACAAGCAGTCCAGGCCGGGCACAAGTCTGCACAAGTATTAAACTTTACTCTGTGTGTTTGCGGACTGGTGATTTCTTGGCTTCCGGGACGGACTGATGCAAATGTCAAGCACAAAGGATGGGAAGGCTCACCGGTGGGAAGGCTTCCTGTCACCGGTGGAGCGCCGGCCTGCGACAAGTTGGATCTTTTACTCATCCAATAACAGCAGCCTACAGCAGCCCTTCTTGACAGTTTGATATTTCGTCCACGGGAGCATTTGTATCTCGGGTGGGATCTTGAATCAAAATCAAGACGACAGCTTCCATTCACAACCTGAAGGGAATGAAGTTGTCCTGACATCGCGTGCACAGGAGTCTAGACCTCACGCTCACACAAGATGTTTGGCTATAAATAGATCCCGGAAGCTCCAGAGTAGCCCTCCCCACCACCACCTAAACCATTTCTTCGTAAGATCTAAGGCTTCAGCCACCATCTGCAGCTCTCAATCGTTCAGGCGAGAATTCCTTTCGCAACACCCCGCTGGAATATCCTTCGTTCTTAATCTCCCTCGTTTGAAGACTTCCCCTTCCGCCACCAAAGCAACAAAATGGCAGTTCGCGTGCAATGGGCAGTGGCCTTAATGACCGTGTGGCTTTATGCAAGCGTGTCGGTGTCGCGCATGCCGTCATTTGATGGAAGACGTCCTCCGTCTAACTGGGGCGCGGGTGTTGGTCCTAGCCAGGCAGCCGCCCCGGGAACTGACTTTGCGGCGGGGGCGCCGGGATCACGCATGGGCCCGTATGGCAACAACATGGCTGCCCCTGGGACAGGTATGGGCCCGAATGGCAACAACATGGCTGCCCCGGGGACAGGTATGGGCCCGAATGGCAACAATATGGCTGCCCCGGGGACAGGTATGGGCCCGTATGGCAACAACATGGCTGCCCCGGGGACAGGTATGGGCGCGACTGGATCCGATGGAAGGACGCCACGCGGCGGCGCGTCGGCCGCCACCCGCCTGTTCGACTTCCGGCTGACGCCGAACATGCGAACCGCCGACCTAGACAACCCCAACTCGGCGCTCAGTCGTCTCATCACCTACATCGTCAAGGGGGCCGCCAGCGCCTCCCAGTATGTCGCCGTCGTCCCCGGCTACAGTCGCTCCCCCGAACTCCAGATTCAGATCCGCGACGACTCCATCTTCGTCCCCGGGGGAAACTCCGCTAATGCCCAGAACGGCTTCAGGTATTTTTTGTGTACCACTTCTTCCCTCTTCGCCTCTTCCGCTGACTACTCGCCGCCTCATAATCTTCTTCTCGTGCCCGCAGACGAACCGATGTCCTTCCCGCTATCAACAAAGCCACCGCGTTATCTGGCGTCACAACCTTCTATCAGGTAGGTAGACCTTGTTCTCAGTTTTTTTTCCGTAGATCACAAGTGCTCATCCAATTCCAATCTCTCTCCCTCACTCCCAGACCATCCGCTTGGATTCGCGCGCCCCACTGGTCCTCGCTCATGGATACCTCCTAGCCAGCATTGAGATACCTGTGAGTTTCTGTTTGTTGACGGATGATCAGACGTTGAAGGGACCTGCTGACTGACTTTCCAAACACCGCACCAGACTGGTAAGAAAGACATTGTCTCCAAAGAAACCTGCAAGACTGGCAGCGTTCTGATTATATCTCTCCAAAATATCAGGTGACCACGTGTGGGACATCTTTGCCGGGTCCGATTTCGACTCGCAGAACACGGCTCACACGCCCTCGCGCAACAGTCAAACGATTCGCGTCAGAGACCTCCGCACCAACACACTCTTCTCGCTGCCTCTCTCATACGACCAGGCCTACAACTTTGCCATCACCGTCGACTGGTCTGCCAAGTGAGCCCTCTAATATGCATTCTCCCCTGCCGCGACATGCCCATGACTCGTTCCTGACTTGACTTTCCCCTAGCACGCTCACCGTCTACGCTTCCACTGGCAACAGTCCCCTACGAAAGGTCGCTGGTCCTGTCTCCAACGACCCCAAAGCTGCGTCGTCCAGCGGGCAGGGAGAGTACCATCTTCAGCTCATCAAATTGTACGTCGCTCTTGGAACTCTCGTCCTAGTCCTCCGCTTATCTGCTGACTGAATGACCATCTTTTGAATTCCGATGTCAACTATCAGCCCCCTTCCCGACGCCAAAGATCCGGTTTCTAAGCGCAGCGACGTCCCACACGTGGGCTTCCAAGTAAGCCCAACGAGTTGTATTTCTTGCATGCACCATGCACCAAAAAAAACACTCTCTTTTGACACTCACGGCTTTGATCTCCTTCCCACTTTCTCAGGAACCCATCAAGCGGGAACACGTCTTCTTTTCGAACGTGTATGTCACCTCTGGAAAGAATATCCAGCAGTAGTCCCCCTTGTAATTCTCTTGCACGCTCTGTACTCATCGCGCCCCCATCTGATTGTGACCCACTACCCTGGACGCTTCCTTACATTTAAACTTTGTCGTTTTGTTCACTGCTTCTGCATTTTCCTAATTAATAATTAACCTTTTTGAAATTCTGGCAGTCCTTGACATGTTCAATGACGCAAAAACGCAACCACAACATCCTATGAGCAGGATGAGCAAGATCATCATGCTGGGGGGGCCGCACTGTGGTCTTAAGTCGTCAGTGAGATTCCTGCATTCCCAGCGAAGAGATGGGACGCCTTGAAGAGAGGGCCACCCGTGAGGATCTGTGCAGCCTTGGCGGACCACACCGGCCACTCAAGCAGGCAGACTGCGGGGGCCAGCGCACGCCAGGAGGGATTCTCGCGGCGAGATTTTTCTTTACCTGAGTCTGCCGCCGTCAGAGCCGGCTGCTCACCCAGCCACAACCCAACAAGATATCGGTGGCCCTCCATCAATATCGAAAAAAAAGAAGGACCGTGTCTCGCCAGTCAGGGTTAATTCAACCGGGCTAGATTGTTCTGCTCTCGCTCCTCAAACCTCTTCGCTCGGCCATCATCTGCGATCAGCCTTCCGTCTTGCTGGACGACCAACGGCGAAAAAATTCAGGGCCTCATCGGGAATTGAACCCGAGACCTCTCCCACTCGCGGACCTTGATAGGCACCCAAAGGGAGAATCATACGACTAGACCATAAGGCCGATGATGCCGCAGGAGAATATGGAGAATTGAGAACTCTTCATTTTACTTTCACTGGTCAAAATTGTTACTACATCAGGTTTTTACATATTTTATTTATATTTTACATGGGTATATATTGCGGATGTGTAAGACATCTGAAAAACTGACTTGCTGTTGCATTAGAAAAGGGGAAACTAGGAAGGCTTCCATTGCCATCTAAGAAGTGAAGGACTAGGAGGTCGGGATTTGGGAATGAATTTGCTTGGAATTGTGGTTTTCTGAGGTCTTCTCTCACTGGTTTGGTGATGCAAGCTCTGAGCTGGGTTGGGTGTATAAAGCAGTCTAACTCAACATGTGTTTTTTTCAAGCAAGGAAGAGAGAGAGGTACCATTTGGCTTTGAAGAGTCAAAATCATAGGCTCGCTTGGTCTGGGTAACAAGATGAGATGAATTGGAGCAAAATTACTGGAGGGGGGAAGATGTGAGTGGTTTATTCATAACTGCAATGCTGGATCATCAGCACTTGACATGTCAGAGCTATCTTTGTCATCTTCATTCCTGGCGGCATCAACTTCATTATTCCAGGCAGATGACTGATTTAAATTTCCAATTGGCAGGATGAAAATTGGAGGAAAGTAGGCTTAATGATTTTTTTCCAATGCAGTAGGGGCTGATGCTTGAAATCCAAGTACAGGCACACCCCCATGAAGATGACTGTTTGGAAAGGCATCAGGGTAATTTTAATGGTGCACCAGAGTATTTTGTGGTATGGGGCAGGATGTTGCAAATGATTGAGCTGGGTGCAGGGGAGTTGTGCCATGCCAAATTTTTCAGTGGTATTGGGGTTGAAGGCTGGGTATGATGTGGCTTGAAGGGAAGCATTTTTGATGCAGTTTGGCTGGCAATTTGAGGACCACCAACTGGTGGATGTTTATGTTGAAGAGGCATAGATAGTATCAATTGATTGGGGGGGGGGGGGG
>SMGU01004903.1:0-14570 GCA_004348175.1 Puccinia novopanici
CCCGATGCCGGCACCAGCATCAGTCGCCGCGCCATCACCCTCGACTCGGATCATCTCTTCCGTCGCGCTGCCGACAACCAGCACGTTCAGTGCAAGAACCAGCAGGGCGAGACCCACTCTTTCTCCTCCTCCGAATGTCTCGAGTGAGTTTCCCCGGCCCCCACCAATCACTCTCATTCAAGACAAGATTCAAAATCACTCATTATATCCTTTTGCATCTCTTGACAGCGCTGCCCGTCAATTGGCTGAGAAACGGCTCTCGACAGCATCTTCCGGCAGCTGCAAGCTGACCATTGTCAGTCCAAGACCCGAGTCCAACCCAAAGATGTGTAAGTACTCTCGACGTTGTGACTCAAACTTCCAAGTATCTCGGCCGGCTAAAAGAAACAATCCTTCCCTAGATCGCCCGCTGCATTGGAGAAGGCAACCCGTAGCATGTTGAAGGCGTGCGCGGAATCCAAGGTTAGCACCACGCTTCTTGTAACTCTCAGATTTCCTCTTTCAACTAGATTTGCTGAGCCTCCTTCCGTTGATGCGCTCCCGCACAGAATGGGCAAGGCCACCCTACGGCAGCCAAGGCGCCGACGAGAAACAAGTGGCCATGCTGCTCTCCAAGGCCTGAGCCAGAGTTACATCCTTCCAAGCATACACATTTTCATGTCCATTTGTCTTTATACATCAATATATTTATAGTTATCTCGCTTCCTCTTGTGTGTATGTGTAGCTATTCACCCGCCGTCTCTTTCTTCACCATTTCTTGAACGAATACCGAGCCTTATGACATGATGACCAGAAGTCCAGTGCCTGAGACGTAGCTGGGTGTGAGGAAAATCCACTCAGGTAATCATCCTCACAAAAATCTCGTGGAATAATGTTGAGATGGGTGAATCGGAGATCGAGAAGAACCTGAACCATCCTGGTGTGTGGTCAAAAGGCGAGCAGACCTGTGAGGACGATTTCGTGAAAGGCTTTGTTGTCTTTCTCATCTGAATATCATCATCGATTCTCTTGAAAACCCTGACTCCGTCGCGAAAAATCATTGATCAATATTTTCCTGTTACATCCGGTGTTTCGGGGCATGACGTCGTTTGCCTTTTACTGGCAGCCAATGAGAGTCAAAAACCATTGAGCATTGCACTAGCCTTGCGCCCACATCTTCACTCGCAATCCGATTTTCGGCTTCCAGACTCATTCAAATCCTCTAATACACGAAATGGCAGCCACCCCGATCAGCCTGTGGGCACCGAATCCGAGTACTGGAGAACGAGGGACGGCGATTCAGTTCGACTCGAACGAGAAGGGCTCAATCGTTTATGCAGCCGGAAGGTCATTCTTTATCAAGAATCTTGACACCCTCGAATCGGTCGGTCTCCTACTCCGGAATGTCCGTCCCACCACGGTGGCTAAACCCTCCCCCTCCGGCTTCTACGTCGCTTCCGGCGACTCGGCCGGTAACGTAAGGGAATGGGATATCGCTGGAGAAGACCTGGTCTTGAAGGTAGAAGTGTGAGCGCGCTTACTATGGCACGATTATCTTTGAATTTACTAAAACAAACCTCATTTGACCTGAAGAAAAGCCATCTCTGGAAGATCAATGATCTGGCCTGGGACGCCGAAAATGGAGGGAAACGTATTGGAGAAGGCAGAGAGCGTTTTGGTCATGCAAGAGTTTTACTGCCAAGGTTTTCCAAGCAAGTTGCTAAACTGATATCTTTCGAACAGGTTTACTATTGATGGCGGAATTCAGTAGGCGAAATTGCTGGGCATGCAACACTTATCAACAGCGTTTCCGTCCGCTCAGTCAGACCATTTCGGGCAGTGTAAGTGTTTGCACTTGGTGTTCAGTGCCAGAACATCACAGAATTTATTCACAAGTTTTAAAGGAACAAAAGATGAAAAATGCTGACATATCTGGTAGTGGTAACAAATTTAGAAAACATGTCAATACATATTAGGGGGTTTCAAAATCCCCCCAGAAGCCCGCGCAGGTTCAGAAATCAGGAAAAATAAATTTCCTGGAATGGAATCTGTGACCCTGATTTCCTGCCTAGGAAGACCCTCCAGAAGCTCAGGAAAGTCAGAAAAAACATAGACAAAACCCGTCAGAAATCCCATTTTTTTCGCCTTCAACTTCTCCCCGGGACTTCTCCCTGAAACCCCGAAAGAATTCTGCGCTGCAACTACCCGCCACACCCTCACTTTTTTTTTGCCATCTTCCCTTTCCCCCAAAACCAGCCGAAACATATTTACATCGAAGTTGTCAACAATTGTCAGAATGTGATTACAGCTGAGACTGAACCAGCTATTCCTAACCCTGCCACGCCAGGTGAGTTAAGACTGTGTTCGTTCAAACCAGTCCAGACCAGTTGTCCTGATCAAATCCATCTTACCACCACAGGTGACGTGTTCCTTATGAGGTTGGACAGTATCAGGCAACAACATGATACTGCCATGGTACCCTGAGCATAACCAAGCATGAGCAACGACTCCATCATCAGTGAGTAATCTGCAGCGATTGCATTAACAAGAGTGAATAACAAGACTATAAAAGGACAGGCTCTGACCATCCTTGTTTTTCTTTAGCTATCCTCCGTCATCCAACAAACATCGCACACA
Source organism: Puccinia novopanici (assembly GCA_004348175.1). NCBI lineage: Eukaryota > Fungi > Basidiomycota > Pucciniomycetes > Pucciniales > Pucciniaceae > Puccinia > Puccinia novopanici. The sequence goes on from SMGU01004903.1 coordinate 2,617, forward strand.
ACAGCTCACCAACCTTTATCATCCAAACCCTACCTCTATCCCATCATTTCCATTCTTATATCTTGAACCTCCCTGCTATAAACAACACGACGATCTCCTTCCGTGTCATAAAATAGCTTCACAATCTCTTGTCACTCGACCTCATCGCTCTCTTTTCCATCCTTATCTCCCTTCCTTCTTTCCTTTTTCTTCTTACCATCTATCTGGCCTGTATAGCTACGTGTACTGCCTTTAGGTGTGATACTTTTACTCTAAACGCTCATTGGTATGAACAATGATCTAATGAAATCAACCTTTAGTCTTGCGTATTCTCACAACAATGCCACCAAAGAGACGATAAACACTAATACGACTCACCAGAACAGCACTCCAAGTCAACAACCGGCAAATACGCCCAGCGACACTCCATCAACCCAGGCCAAAAAAAAAAAGCACACGTATCGTGGGAAAAAGATGGCCAGGGACAACGGTGGGCCAGCTACGCTACCCGTAGCGTTAGCGTAGCGTAGCGTTAGCTTATTAAGCTACGCTACATTAAAGCTACCGTTAGCGCCAAATTTTGACAACTAACGCTACAGGATTTTGAAAAAAAAGAAATGTAGCTTTAGCGTAGCGTTAGTTGTCCTCCCAAAAGAACAACTAACGCTAACCAGATTTCTCGTTAGCGGTGTTGTAGCGGTGTTAGTGGTCAAAAAAGCTACGCTAACAAGTAGCGTAGCTTTTGAATCAGCTACGCTAACCTGTAGCGTAGCTTGTTTCTCAGCTACGCTAACCTGTAGCGTAGCTTGTGCATCAGCTACGCTAACCTGTAGCGTAGCTTGTGCATCAGCTACGCTAACCTGTAAAGTGACTGTACCAGTTATATTGCCAACATTCAGAACATTGATTTTGGAAACTCAAACATCAAAAAAAAAGGATGTTAAATTTTTTTTTTTTAATTTTTTTTTTTTTTTTTTTTTTGAAAAAAAGTTTTTTTTTTTGAAAAAAAAGTTTTTTTTTTTTTTGAAAAAATTGTTTTTGATTGTGTGATGTTATAATGTTTGTTTGTTATTGTAAGGATTTCAGAATGTTGTTGTGTCTTATTAGTATGGCAGGAGTAAAAACTCAACCGTTCTGAGGTGGAATATGGTCCACTGGGCTCAATTAGATCCTGTTCTGTCCTGGATATAATTGGACCCTGTGGACCACATTTCACCTCAGACCAATCAAATTTCTTACCCTGCTATATGGTATATGAGTGAAAACCTTGATGATGAGACTCCAACTTGATTGTTCAATCTTAACCATCAACAAATTACACACCCCAACCTTTTTTTGATGCACTTCCTCGTGAAATCAATCAACTTTGGCACTCAACGCATAGTATCTGCAAGAGTACAAAGCTGATTGATGACTCTGGAATGCATCATTGGTTATAAAATAATTATTTTGTTTCTCTCTCTTAAAGAATCCTTGTAAATTTTGTAATAATTTCTACCTGATGAATTTCAATGTATCTATTTAATGAAATGAAAGATCATAATTCTTTGAGATATTCGATAATTTTGGTTCCATTCCAGATCTAATACAATATTTCAAATTTTGATTTGTTTTAATTTGATGTTAGCTTGTGTAGCGTAGCGTAACGTAACGGTGTAGCGTAGCGTAACGTAGCGGTGTAGCGTAACGTAGCGTAGCTGAAATTGCGTTACACTATTTGGTAGCGGCAAAAAAGCTACACTACAGATTCTTCAAAATTCTGTTAGCGGAAGAAAAGCTACGCTAACTGTTAGTGTAGCAGAAAAAATTTCAACTAACACTACAGAAAAAATTTAAGGAAAACTTTCCGCTACGCTAACTGTTAGTGTAGCGGAATAAAATCACAACTAACGCTACACAAATTTGGAAGAAGAAAAAAAGCGCTACGCTAACGGTTATTGGCCATGTAGCGTAGCGGCCCACTGTTACCAGGGAGGCCTCAGCAGTATGCGTATTGTTCTAGACTGGCTCGCTGTCGAAGGAAATTACCAACGGTGGCAAGGCGATACAAGAAGCAGGTCTACTAAATCGGCTCTTGCAAACGAGATTCTCTCCGTTATGATCGACGCTGGTATAATGCACAGAGATAACAAGGGCATTCAGACAAAGATTCAAGAACTTCAATCCTCGTACTCAAAGGCCAGCGACTTCCAAAGAAACACTGGATCAGGCCTCCTGGACGACGACATTGCAAATGGAACAAGCACTCTTCCTGGTAATGCTCCTCTCATCTGCCATCAAACAAATCTTTTTTATTAGTTACTGATAAGGCCCAATGTTGGTCTTTCCAAACTCTCCAGCTGCGCTAATCAAAATTTGCAAGTACTGGGATGAATTGGATCCCATCATGGGAGCACGCAAAGTCTCCAATCCCCTGTTACCACCAACTCCACTCGGCCCAGGGAATTCAACGTCAGAAATCATTACAGCACTGATGATCCAGACACCTCGGCCGCACAATCCGAGCAGACTGATGGAGTGGCAAACGAAGACACCGAGGCTCAGAGTGCTCAGACACCCACCCCAGCTGCCACAATGGGCAGGGCATCGCAAAAGCGCAAATCAGGATCCAAATGTGGGTACTTGGTTGGCTGTGTGCTTAAAAATCGTTTGGTAAACTAATGCGTATTTTGTTGGCAGATACAGAGGTTATCAACCTTGAGACGCTGGTAGCTGAGAACAATGCTTACCGAACCAAAGCTTTGGAGGCTCGAGAGCGATGTGATGCTTTGAAGATCCAAGCCGAAAAAGACAAAGTTAAAGTAGCCGCCGATCGCGACCGGCACATGCTCAAGCTCGAAAATCGAAAGATACGCATTCTTGAGATGGAAGCAAAGATGAAATTCCGGCACAACAAGATGAAGATCAGGCAGGCCGAGCTGGAAGAGGTTTGAAAACGTATTGCTTTTGTTCAACAACTGAAGGAGCTCGGACATACGGCCGAGGAAATCAATAAATTTATGGGGGAGCAGTTTTCTCATGGGGAAGGAACTAGTTGAAATGCTGTGGACCTGTCCATAAGTACAGATGATGAGGACAATTCATCTGAAGATGATGATTTGGAATGATCTGGTCTCCTTTGATTAATTCTTCTTTTTCCTTTCTTATGATCTACATTTTGTTTCTTATTGTACACTTGATGTGAGATAAATCATTTCCTTTGATCTGTCTTCGCAACTTCATGCAAATACAATATTTTCACACCAAACAAATGAGGGGTCTCGGAATACTTCAGAATTATTTCCCTGTATTTTGAGGACTTTTTTGCTCGAAAGTTGTATAGCTCGGCGGCAAAATTTCCTTGCCGCCAACCAATACCACACATCACCAGGCCGTCTTCAAAATGAAAAGTTCTTTACTCGATAAGATCAAGTTTAAATTCAAACTTGGAGAAGCAGACTACGACCTAAAATTTCGAACAAAATAAAAAAAGAAGTCCAAAAAAAAGGAAAAAGAAAGTCCGCAGGCCAAAAAAACCTCTTCATCCAGGACCACCAACAACCAAGCCGATTCTGTCCTTCCAACTCCACCAGCCTCCATAGCTTCTGCAAATACCCCAATCACCACTCACACGAAATCAAACTTCATATTGGAAGAAGGCATCCTGTCTGTGCCCAAAAATTCACAAATAGAAACCGGCAGGGCTTCCAGTCAAGTCAAAGCCCCGTTGGTGGACCTCATGCATGAAATGAATACTGCCCTGAAGTCACACGGGCTTTCATATACAGCTGATTCAAACCATCCCAATGCCGCTATCCATCCAGCCTTTAGGGAGGGCTGCCAACAAACACCTTTACTAGCCGATTTAGACTGTAGTACTGCTGTTGGTAGTGATGGTGAGAATCACTAGTTACTTAATTCAAGGTGGATCTTACACATGTGTTGATGCTATTTCAAATTTTTAGAACTCCTTTGTGCGTTTTGTGACGAGCCTTTCCCCAAAAACCCCTCGGAAAAATTGGTCAGGCTGGGGGAATACCTAAAGACGAAGCATCACATTCGACGCAGATATGAGCCAGGTAACCCGCATGCATTGCATCTGCCTGTGAGCCGTTTATATTGGTTAGTCATAAGGTTGTTGCTCAAACTGACATCTCATGCCTTAGTTTTCCGAGACCGCAGACTACTGCTCTAGGCATCGGGCCGAGATGGAAGTTATACCTATGGGGATTGAGAAGGGATGACCTTCTCAAATAGATTTTGAGAGTCTTCATATGTGAGGCCTGTCGTTGCTTTCCCTTCCACGCATGACATATTCAAATGCTAACCTCGCTTTTTTTTTGTCAGCCGGGTATACACTCTTGTAGATCACCTCTGGGCTGTCATCAAAAAGGATATTCCTCTTATTTCAGGGACTTAGCTGTCGAGAATTGGGAAAAACTGGGTCGCCAAAAGGCCCAGAGTGTATTTCACGATATGGGCTCCTTTGAAGTAGAGCAGCCAGGATAGTAAGCCAGTATTTCCATTATATGGCTTGGCATCCAGCTGAACATGATTGAATTTTGAATTCAGCTATGGTGTCAAGGGTTTGAGATTATTTATCGAACTCTGAGCCACATCTTTATGGCTCCCACCAATATATACTGCACCTCTCAGCTGGTGCACCCTCTCAAGCCCAATTACTTCCTACGCAAGGTGTTAGTTCCGGAAACTGCATTGGGATTGATTGCTCAAGACTATTCCATGAATATAACGGATCCATATATCAAGGAAACACTAGAAGACAGTAGGAAATATGGAGCATCCATATTTCGAGATGATGAATGCTTGAATTAATATTCACCTCCATTATCTCTAAATTCTTTTGCATGGGCGACAACTATTTCCCTTTTTTTTCCCGGCAGCCATTGGAATTGCAACCGCTTCTGGATTTGTGTTGAGTCATCTTGCAAGGTTTCCTCAATCTCAAAGTCTGTGAATTCATAATCGGACCACCCTGATTGAGGAAATTGTGGAGGATGGCACATGTCTAATAAATGGATAGAAAATTATTGTCAGCATCATCAATAAGAAAGAGTGTATTGATTGGACATACCAAAATCCATGCATTTACACGGATTAGGTCCTGCTTGCTTGAGACGTGGAGCCGCAAACTTTTCAAGCTTTGAAAGCGGTTTTGAGGAGGCCAATACAGTTCTCCACCAACACCCTCACGCCCGAGTGATGGCGGTTGAAATCGTGCTCTTCATCAGAAAGGACACGATTTTTGTTCCGTTTGAAAGCCAGGACCACGTTGTAGTTGGAGTAAAAGCAGAGTTGGCCAAGACGTATTCGTCTTCGGAAAAGAAGTCGTGAGGCTTGCTCACTAAGAGAGAGTTGGACATGAGGCGTTGGTCGTGTGAGCAGCCTGGCCATCCAGTCTCGACAAACAAGATATTCTTGTTCTGATTGCAAAACAAGAGAGTCACGATGCCGTATCGGCCCTTGCGGTTGTAGTAATCCTGGCCATCTAGCTGTGGGGTAGTTGCAAGGACCACAAGGGTCCATCAACAAGGCCCACACAGCCCTCAAATCCGACCTCTTTGAATCCTTTCTGAATCTCCTTGTGCGCGTCCGGGGATGGCCACGTGAGTAGTTGAGGTTTGAGGTCCAAGATAGCTACCATACAGCGATCCGTGTAGAGCTCCACGGTCCCCTCTCAATTCGAAAGAATGTGGCCAATTGACCACCGCCCCCCGTTGCCGTCGCATCCAAATTGCTTAAGCGCGACCATCATCTGGTCTACTACAGGTCGTTGGGGGTGATTGGAACCATTGTGAAAGACCTCATTGTCGGCAACCGCCTCACAGAGCTTGAAAAAACTCGCTCGGCTCATTCGAAAGTGCTGCTTGAAGCGCTTTTCTTCGAGACAGTGTAGCAAGTAGGCCCCAATAACTGGTGCCTTCTCAATACGAGTACGTGGAGTTAGGTAGCGCTTGGACCGAATGGATAAAAGCGCCAAAATCTTGACTTCCGTCGTGCCGTCAATGAGTTTGTCAACCTGGGCATCATCATCCTCGCCGTCGGAGTCTGAAATAGTGTCATTGGATTCCAATTCCTCGTCTGACTCCTTTAGCGTATCGAGTGCCGCGGCCACAAGTTCCGCTTGGATTGAAGACTCCAGCGCCAAAATTATGGCCTTCCTCTGCGATGTACGAACCATTTCTCTAATGTCGGAGGTATAAATGGTCAATTTTGGTCATTATTATGTTTAAAAAATTTTTTTGCACCTACTATTTGAGAATTGTTCCTTTTTTTTTTTTTGAGGTGTGAACCGGATGGACTCTGCTGCAGGTGCTAGTGGGATTTGTCCTGACTGAAATTTTTAAATCTCTCTCACCGGGGCAGTCAGTCCGGCTTCCCCAAAGTGTTGGGCAGAAATGGCAAATAGCTGTTTCCTGCCAGCTCTCCTGTGTCCTACCGTCTCAGTTTCCTGATGGGGCACTCAAATTTGGGGCTCATGCAGGTTTGCTTTTGGCGGACATTTTATTTTCCTGATTTACGGACCTGCGCGGGCTTCTGGGGGATTTTGAAACCCCTATTAACTTCAATGGAGCCAGAAACCCATCTTAAGTCACATTTATCAAAAGGGGAACTCAACCACAACCCACTCAGAAATAAATCTTGATTCATTGTTTATTTTGAGGAATAAACTATGGGTTGAGAAAATTCTGACCCCACTAAAATAATGGTAGTATTAGTGTAGTGGAGCCTAGAGAAAATTGGCTAACAGCTCGCGACTTTTGTCATTGGCTGATTTTCACTAACATTAACAGAGCAAGTCCAAAAAAGGCCTTGCTGCACTGTGTTATTCTTGAATTTTTAATATTAAAAATAGAACTGACCACATGTGCAAAATCACAGTTCCACATCTAATTTCAAATTCTATTTTTCATCAAAGAAATAAGAAATGTTTAGGGTTGGAGCTCTGAGACAATTAGTGCTTCCAACTCCTTTAATGTTCAATTATCTGTGAAAGAGAATACCACAATACTTCAGATTCAAATCAAGAATTCAAATCAAATAGGTCTCACATCAAGATCAAATAAGTAAATTGAAAAGTGCTGGGATCAATCTCTACTCAAGACTCTCATTGCTAACCTTTCCCTTGTTCTTCTCTTGAACTTCCACCTGTTTTATTCTGAAAATTTTAATATAAATCTTCCAGATTCATATGCTTCTTTTTATTTTGATATTTTTGATATTTTTGATATTTTTATTCTTTTTTTTCTTTCACTTGTCTCTTTCTCTTGGTTTTGAAAGCATAATAATCCAAGGCCTGAGACGATGGAAAGAGATGAGCTAGGAAATCAAGAACACAGTATGTTCAGGGACTTAGATCAACACAAGAGAGGGACTTCAGAGAAGCATGTCTCTGTGCTATGGGCTCGGAACTAAGTGAGGTTGTATTTCTGATGGGGAACAGAAGAAATACAACATGTAGAGGGGCCTGAGTTGAGGGCCTAAGATGAAAAAGAATAAAAAAGAAGAATTGGAAAAGAAAAGAAAAAGTACCATTTTGAGCATGGTCAGAATTCTAACATCAAGCTAGTACCGTGGCAGATACAAATAAATTACCTGGGTCACTCAGGCCATTCACTCCTGATCCCACTCCAGATCCAACCAATTTACCCAGAGCCGGTTCTTCCCTTGAGCAGGAAGAAAAACCATCCATCTCACCAGGTTCGTCGTACCAATCTTACGACACCGGCTCTACCGTTCAGATTTCTCAATCTTTAGTCCCAGTTGACTACTCTCTAGACACCTTTCCAATGGCTACCTCATCCAACTCAACCAGCGCCAATGACACCATGCCCCAAATCAAGTTATGTACTGAAAAGTTCAATGACTCCAACTTTTTGGCGTGGAGATATGACATTCGGAATGTGTTAGGGTACATGAATCTTGATGACTACATCAAGGAGCACACTGCTGAACTAATGCAGCACCCTGAATATAATTCAAAACACAAGCAAGTAACCACCTTCATTCGTCTTCATCTTGGACGAGATGACTCCACTCGCTTCGTCAACGATCTAGACACCTATGATCCAAAATCACTCTGGGACTCAATCATTAGCCATTATGCTAAGAAATCCATTGAAAATTCCGTCAATATAATGGAAAAGCTGCACAACATTGTATTTGTTGATGGCGAGATGCAAAAGAGCATCAATCTCTTTCGTCAAAATTTCCACTTAATGATCGAAGTCAGTAATGGAAAGTTTGATAAAGCTACTCTCGAAGCTGTTTGGGTCTTCTTTGTCCTCAAAAGACTACTGCCCTCTTTCTCAGTCTTTCGGACCCTGCATTTTTCAGCCTACAAATTGAACAAGCGGATAAAAAAATTTTCGGGGGAGAAAAAAAAATTCCGCGAGAAAAAAAAAAAAGCCGCGGAAACCGCAAGCTTTTCTGTGATAGCTGTATCCTCAACTGCAGCAGCTCTTGCCATTCAACAGACTCCGCAAACTGCTGTTCCATCAGGCTCTGGCAACACCAACTACAGCCAAAAGCGCCCAGTTTGCACTAACGTCACTCACAATCCTGCAACCGCTCATTCTGAGGAAGACTGCCACCAGCTTCATTCTGAAAAAGCTATTGCCTACTTTAAGGCCGCCATCGATCATGTTAATGCTTCATCTGCCAAACGAGCACTCCTCAGCGCCAATTCCGGAACTTCCAATGAGATTGTTCTCGACAGTGGGGCTTTGGGTCATTATCTCAAGCACCAACAGTACTTTTCCACCTTCAAACCTATGCCTAACTCTGTCTACGGTGCAGATGGCTCACCAACTCCCATTCTGGGAGTAGGCACTGCCATAATTCAGTCTTCCAAAGGCCCAATAACCATCCCGAATGCCTTCTTTGCGCCGTCGCTATTCAACTCGTTGTTCTCTCTCACCCACTTTCTCAAACAAGGCTATTCAGTGATTCCCATTATGGGGGGGCAACAGGTTGAATGTCGAAAGGGTGACCATGTACTGATGGTTGGCACCACTCATGAAGATCTCCTACTACTTCAAATGAACAGTCAAAAGGCACTATCGGCCACCGCTGCCCCGTCTCTAACTTCCTTGGATCTCCATAAAGCTATGGGTCATCCTAGTCTGCCTTATCTTAAAAGAGCTTTCCCAAATCTAAATCTAGACGATATCGACTGCTCTGTCTGCGATACTTCCAAAATGCATCGCTTACCTTTCTCCGGCAATTTTCCTTCTGCAACTCGCCCTCTTGAATGTGTTCACATGGATCTTTGTGGACCCATCACTCCAGCTTCACGAGGCGGTAATCTATATTTTCTGAAAATTATCGATGGTTACAGCAAGTATCGGTTCATCTTTCCAATTCGGAGTAAGTCCGATACTTTCCAGGCCTTCTCCGGATTTCTCAATCAAGCTGAAAACTTCCACGGAAACTCCCTTGTCTCTGTAGTTTCGGATAACGGTGGAGAATTCATCAACAAAAAATTCCATGATCTCTTTGTAAAGAAAGGAATTAGTCATACTCCATCGTTGCCGTATACTCCTCAGCAAAATCCGTTTGCGGAGCGTGGCAATCGTACAACTGTGGAGAAGGCACGAGCTCTCCTCGCCACTGCCGGCCTTCCGCTAGAATGGTGGGGAGAGGCGGTAACCACCTCTGTCTTCCTTGAAAATCGCACTCCGGACAGCTCCATCCAGTTTGTCACCCCATATGAAAGATGGCATGGTAAACCGCCCGATCTTTCTCGCCTATATCCTTTTGGTTGTCGGGCTGTGGTCTACGTCAAACGTCCCAACATCAGTCGTCCCTCAAAATTCTCGCCTTCAGGGATTGAAGCTGTTCTCTTGGGCTACGAAGAATCACATCACTCATACAAACTGTGGGTCCCTTCCACAAAGAAGATTATGACATCACATCATGTTAAATTTCAACCTTCTGTGTTTCCCATGCTCAACAACTCTGCCCCTATTCTCTCACTTGATTCAACCCTGCTCGACTTTAGTATATTGCATGAACCTCAAATTTCTCCGTTGCCAATCGCAGAATCGGCGATTACTGATGTGTCTGCTTCGAACGCAGAGGAAGAAGTTCCGGATGTTCCACCAATCTCTCCACCGATCCTTGAAATCGTTGACACTTCGAAAGGTTACTCATACGTGCCCTATTATGAGAAGGCACCTCAAGACATCTGCTCTGACATAAACCCCAGCAATATAGTGGAAGGAAGTCAAAGGCGCAAGGCACTTGTCATTCAGCGACACCAAGTCAATTTAATTGTTGGGGAACCCGCTTCACTCAAAGATCCCAAAACCTATGGTGATATTCTCGGTTGCCTGGACGAAGAACACTGGCTCATGGCAGTGGAAGTTGAACTCAACAATATCAAGCGTCACGAAGTGTGGGTTGTAGCTCCGCTCATCCCAGGGGTCAAACCTTTGGATACCACCTGGGTGTTCAAGCGAAAATTTGATGCAGATGGTGAACTACTAAAATACAAGGCTCGCCTCTGTGTCCGTGGTTTTCGACAAGTCGAAGGTGTTGACTACGATGCCACCTTTGCTCCCACTGGACGCCTGACAACTCTCCGTATCATTCTTGGTCTAGCGGCTTTACACGATCTTGACATTCAACAAATGGATGTTAAGTGTGCCTTCCTAAACGGCATACCCGAGGAAGATCTCTTCATCAAGGTTCCTGAGGGTGTGGGTATTGAACTTCCACCTGGCCATGGACTCAAACTTCAAAAATCACTTTATGGACTAAAACAAAGTCCTCGATGCTGGTATCGAGCTCTCAAGGACTTCTTCATCTCCATTGACTTCTTACCAACAACAGTTGATCCCTGCCTCTTTGTACACTCCGACACTTCCACCTTTTCTTGCGTCTACATCCATGTCGATGATCTGGTTATGATTGGTTCAAATCTCGACTTCCTGAAAATCAAGATCAAAGCACGATTCGAGATGGAAGACTTAGGAGAATGCAAGTGGGTACTAGGAATGAGGGTCACTCGAAATAGATCTAATCGTACTCTCACTCTCACCCAAGATCGTTACATCAAAGAGATCCTCGACGAATTTGGCATGCTCAACTGTAGACCGATAACATCACCACTCCCAACCAATGCCACTACCTGTCCTATTGACTCAGCAAAGCCAACTTCTACATTCAATTATCATCGCGGAGTAGGATTGCTCAACTATCTTGTTCAATGCACTCGCCCCGACCTCGCTTTCTCCTGTAGCTACCTATCGCAATTCCTCAACAATCCATCCAAAACACACCAAAATCATTTTCTCCATGTTCTTCGCTACCTCAAATACAGTCACCACTTTGGCTTGACTTTAGGTGCTGTTTCCAAAAAAGCTTCTAACCTAATTGCGTATGCCGATGCCAGTTACTGTACCGCTAAGCAAGCATACTCCTTCAGTGGCAGTGCGATCTTCTTCAATGGACTCGTTGGCTGGAGGTGCTCCAAAATGAACGATGACGCTCCAGCTCTTTCAACCACCAAAGCCGAATATTGTGCTTGCTCTGAAACTGGACAAGACATTGTCTGGACTCAACAACTTCTTGATTCTCTTCGAACTCACCTCTCGATTCCATCATCCAATGTTACACTCTTCTGTGACAACCAAGGTGCACTAGCTCTACTCAAAGATTCCATCTACCAGCACCGCACACGTCACATCAATGTCAGATATCACTGGTTGTGTCACCACATAGAAGCATCAGGCAACTTCGATCTCTGCTATGTTCCGACCGACTCAAATCTCGCTGATTTTCTCACCAAAGCTCTAACTCCCATCAAAATGAAGGCGGCAATATCCAAAATCTATCTTTGCCCTGAGGACGTTACTTCCTGAGATGGTAACTCAATTCATCTCTCTGTGACAATGAAGGAGCCATGGCGTGGGACATCAAGAGGGTTAGGGTTATGAGTCAAGGGAAATTCCACGTTGTATCTAGATTAG
>SMGU01004905.1:0-12699 GCA_004348175.1 Puccinia novopanici
TTGGCAGAACTTTATTTTATCTTATTCCTGGTTGACCATCAAAAATTCTTGAGATTTTTATGGTATTTTTTTTATTAGTTTATTTTGTTAGCTGGCTCTTAACTATCCAGCAGGCAGTATCTTAGGGTTCCCACAGTAAACAATTCTCACAGTATCTCAATCATGGTAATTTTTGGGAAATTTTGAACTGGCCTGGTACAAGTCTGATTGTCTCAGTTTGGCTGCGGCACAGTAAACTTTGAAACCTAGATGATCAATTTTAAAAGAGCCTTTGGGCGGTTGTACTTCTCTCTTCTCTTTCTTCATTCAATCATCTTGTTTATTCACTCCTCAACTGATCCCATCTTGTCATGTATTAATTCCTTCTTTCTTCTTTCACTTCCTTCTCTCTGTCTCTCATTCTTATAGATTCTTTCTGTTTTTTCTGTATCTTCTCAGGTTGGCTTCTGTGTATTGTGTCTTACTTGTGTGTGCTCTTGTCAGATAACTGATCTCCCTTGTCTAAAAATTCTGTGTAATAAACCATTCCTTCATCTTGTTTCTTCAATCCTCAACTGCTTCCATCTGATCATGTCTTAGGTTGGCTTCCATGTCTTGTATCTTGCTTGTGTGTGCTCTTGTCATATCACTGATCTCCCTCATCCACAAGGTTGGCTTCTGCATCTTATGTCTCACCTGTGTCTGATCTTGTCAGATCACTGATCTCCCTTGTGTAAAATTAAAAAGCATAAAATAATAATAAATTATGGCATCAGGGTTGCAAGGATTCAAATCAAAATTCCAAGGTTCTTAGTAAGCACAAGGTTTATGTTGGCCATCCAGCTCAGAGGGAACAAATCTCTCTGGATGGATGACTGATATAGTTTGTTGGAGGATAACCAATATGGATCTATGTTTACCCTGTGGAGATGTCAAATATTTTTAGTCAGGTTCCCTTATCACCCAATCATGTCCACAATTTTTTAATTTACACCATGGGTGTCCTTTCAAAGTTCCCCATTGGTTAAAAAAACTGTTGGGTTGGAAACCCAGACCTAAAAGCAAAAAAAAAAAAAAAACAGCTTTGTTGGAATGCCGTTTTTGTTGGAGATTGTTTTTGTAATTCATGAAAACTTCAATCTGAGTTGAGAAATTAAACAATTGCTTCAAAACTGCAATTTTTAGAAGAATCTGATGAGGATTTTGTTGAAGATTCACACCTGAGCCTATTTGAGATTCCCATCTAACAGCCTGACTACATGACACCTGCAATTACGCAAAGAAATTTACAGAGGAAGATTGATGATGAGTTACAGAGGACACAACACAGACAACTTAGATTAGTCTCTCTCCACTTTTATAGTAATAATTTTGTATATTTTATCATCATAAAAATGAGAAAAATAAGAGAAAGAAAAACAACAATAGATAATCAAACCTAATCAAGATTTTGTCAAAAATTAGAAACTGAGCCTATTGGAGATTCCGCCTAACAACCTGACTAAACACCTGGAAAGAAAGACAGATAGATGAGAAAAAGAATGAAAAAGATAATGAAAAACCAGGATTAATATTTTATCATACCTGCAATGACACAAAGAGATGTACGGAGGAAGATTGATGATGAGTGACGGAGAACACAACACAGAGAACATAGATCTAAGAATAGAGAAACAGTGAAATGAGAAAAGTGATTGGTGATTTTTTTTGTCTTCATGATTCTTGATGTGATTGCTTTTTGAGAAATGTTCTTATAATAGTCTCTCTCCACTTTTATTGGAATAATCGTGTCGAGAAAAGACTAGTAATGTTGTGGAGTTCTTCTTTCATTTACGGTTGGGGCTCTGGAGGTCGAGTTGTGGTTCTGGCATAGTTGGATTCACAGTGAGAATTGGATATAAGCATTTTATTGGGCATTCCAGTTAAAACTCAACAAAAACTGAGTTTTGAACTCAGTTTTGTCTGCAAAACTTGCCAGATTTGAGTTCAAAACTCAAATCTGGCAACCATCCCATCTCGGTTTTCCGAAGTGTCGATTCGGCAGTGTCCGGGCTGTTCACTAGGCTTTTTGGCCGGATATTTTCACACCTGACTCACTTTTCTTGAATGCCTAGAAGGTCATAAAATGACCTGATAACTCAAGAAAAATGGGTCTCACAAAAAGTCCAAAAAAAAAAAAAATCAAACGGACAAAAAAATGTCTGCGACATGAGAAGACGTGCCAGCCCAGATACCGGGGGTTTGTTCGGCCATGCCGAGAAACGGTGCCTTCAGACAGCAGCGCGATATAGGGAACCACAAATCGACAATGGCGTGTGTTTGTTGCCGTGCGATATGAGGCCGTACAACGATGTCTTCGGTCGGGATCTCTGCTCTCTAATCTTAAGATCATCGGGTTGGATGAGCTTGCAGGTAACAAAAATTCGCAGTTGGGCTTTCTCACTGCCAGGGAGGCATCGGCAGGAGAGACGGATCCGAGGTCCCATCGGGCTGTCTCTCGATTGCTTGAGTGCAGACTGGTTTCTCCCATTACTTGAGCTCCTACTGTGTTTGAGCGCTGTGTGCGTACAAGTCATCAACACTTAAACTCTACTGTCGATTCAAGTGTGCGAGTGCCACCAGAGCCTCCTCATCCTTCCAACTAATTTGGACCGCATACGATTGGAGTGGTGCCTCCTCTGCGGAGCCGAAGGCCCCGCAGGGTCTCTTCAACTCAGGAGGACTGCTTCCCGACCGTCCGCCTCTGCGCAGACAGAAAGGGTACTCTTGACGAACTCGGATGGCGCTATGCTCCAAGCAACTGCTCCCAAGCATCCCATCGCTGGGTGTTGAGTCCACTTCGCTTCAGCGTGTTGATTCCCAAGATTTTCAAGCCAGCACCCGGGAAAACTGTCCTGTTGGATCTTCCATGTCCTTACCTCCTCCCAGTAACCGCCAACAACAAACAATTCGGCAAAGACATACGTTCGGCTGTGTTTGTGAGCGTCGTATGATGCGCGTAATATTTGATGCAACTTGCATGCAATTCAGATTACTACGGGTGTATGATGTTGAGCGATGGGGAGAAGGTGATCGTGGACAAATGCGGCCGAAGATACCCAGATTGGTTATAAGAAGGAATACTTCCACCAGGTTTTTCTGCCCCTCCGTCTTCTTCATCTGACAATCTCAGCTCGCCTTGCGTCCATCCTCTAGAAGAAACCAAAATCTAAACCCCTTATACAAACCAACCAAGATGAACAAAGCCAATGAAATCTGTACCACGTTTAACAGTAGTAATATTTTCACAACCTCATTGTTAGCAGGAAATGAGACAGCATCATGGAATTGGGACACGATCCCGACGGAAGCAGCGGCAGGAAAGATGACGACGTTAACATGTGAAATGGTGTTTATCACGGGTCTGATGGTCATCCAATGTGCGCTGCTCCACCCGAAGTTCCACGGCTCGCTGACGGCACGACTGATGCGACTATCATTGGGCCCGGTGATCATCGGCTGGGCGCTTTGCTATCCGTCCCGCGTCCCGGTCAAGCCCTTCCAAGATCGATCCATTTTCCCCGGCTCCATCGCCCCGGTCATGATCTTGAAATCCTGCGAATGGACCTTCGCCGAAGGTCCTTACCATCTGCGCTCCCTCAAATTCGTCAAGGGCGTCCCATGTGGGAGAAAGAACCAGCCCCTCTTAACATTGCTCCTGAAGACTCTGAATCTAACTGGCGTGACTTAGTCTTGTGGACATTTTGCTGTTTTCCTCGTAAATTTTTTCGCCTTTCCTTTTACTCACTTAAAAACTCATATTAGAACTCATCTTTTCTCTCAATATTTTCTTTTTTTAGTTGCTGCGGATTCAGATGGTCATGGGGACCTGCGAGCAGAGGGAATGAACGCACATTCCTGCAAATGGTAGTGCAATTGGTTCGGCTTCAGTTGATGTTGCTCCCATGTCTAGCATTTGTGCTATATTCGCAGGACTGGAAGGCGATAGATATTGACCCGCGGAGGCCTCTGTTAGCGTTGGGTGTACCGTCATTTGTCGGTCTGGGTCTGGTAGCGAGTGGGATGCACTCGCTGAGCACGATGTTTGTGCTCAAGAATACGTCCGAGATGCTGTGGATCATCTCGGTGCTCCCGACATACGTTCTGTACCCACTCTCGCAAAGAATGCTCTCTCCCAAGATATCTGAGCTGCTCAATCCCGCTGGCTTCCCGTCCCCGTTTGGGCCCATCTTCGAGTTCTCCTCCCTGGCTCACTTCTGGGGTAAGAC
The DNA here is from genome assembly GCA_004348175.1 of Puccinia novopanici. Taxonomy (NCBI): domain Eukaryota; kingdom Fungi; phylum Basidiomycota; class Pucciniomycetes; order Pucciniales; family Pucciniaceae; genus Puccinia; species Puccinia novopanici. Next base: position 4,248 of record SMGU01004905.1, read on the forward strand.
CTGGCACCAAAAATTGCGTCGCTCCTTTCTCTTCTGTGGCGGCAAACCCGCCATGTCCCTCGCCAAACGTTTCGGCGCTTCCGAATCTGCCCAGAAGGATTGCGGCTTCATAGGCGTTTTTGCTGTCAGCGGACTCCTGCATGAACTCCGTGAGTATTTTCTTCATGCCCACCTGAATAATATTGGTTGCTGACTTACTCGATTCATGTGTCCCATCCTTATAGCCATGTACATTCTCCAACGAGAGCCGCATCCATACCCACGAAAACTATTCAGGAGCCTCCCAGGAAGTTTGCTATTTTTTTTGATGCAATCATTTGGGATAATACTAGAACCGAGGATCATCCCATGCATCCCCAAGAGGCTGGGCGGGGGCAAACTGTGGGCGGCCATGTTCCTACTCCTGACGGCCCCACTCTTCACCCGCGATATCTCTCAGCCCGGCGGGCTGTTCAGCCTGCACCGTATGCCCCAACATTGGACCTGGGTTGACCTCCTTCTACCCCCCTCTTCGCCGCTCAGGTCCCTCCTAAACCTTCCATCAACTTGATATCCTGCCCTTGATTTGTGTATCATATCTTGTGACGCTACGGAAGAGAACACCGCCGAAGGGCGGATGATTAGGATTTGGACGGGACATACAGGGGCATCTGGAATAGTGTTCATCATCAGATGATTTCACTCATTCTCTTGTGTTTAGATGCATTGTTCCTGCCTGCTGTTTTCTTTTCTTCATCCTCTCTTCGTATCTCTGTCGCACCAACAGGGTGCCTAAGTTTTCCTCTTCCTCTTCTCAATCGTGGTCCTCCCATTATAGACTCCTCAGCTCATCATCGCACATCTGGCTTTTCTCATCTCTTTCTCCTTCCCATATCCATCATGTGCCCCAATCAAACGAAACAAAATAAAATAAAATAAAACAGAATGAATATCAATAATGTACCTTGGTGGATCGTAAGTTAGACCCCATGTTGGGATAGTCATATAGTTAGGTATGCTTCTACCAAAACTAGTTGTGTGCTTAGTCTACGAAGCTTCTTCTCATCAGACATTTACTCACTGAATATAAACTATTTTTATCTTTGTGATCAGTCACTGTCACAAGGTCCACCTCAACACCCCATAGTTGCATTTGTAAGATTTTCTTCTTAAAATTTTTCATACCATGTACTGCGTTGATCCTAAGTCTAAGGAATAAAAGAAACCAATGGTCACTACTGCATTGATCCTTGGTCTAAGGGATCAAAGAAGCCAATCGTCTCCCTCACAAGTGAGGAGAGATGGTTTTCTCAGGAAAAGTTGTATCACAGAACAGTATGATTTTCTTGTCATTGAACACAAGTACAGGATCAAACAAAGGTGCTTAAAAATCATTGTGGATCACAAGGAATGAATTCCATATGAGTTATGATGGAAGAGTTCAAAAGATAGGAGTGGAGGCACTTGATAAATTTGAGCTGGTAAACAAAGATTTGAGTTTTGACTGTTTGTGTCACCTATCACACCTACATAATTGAAGAAAAGCAGGGTTGGGAGATGTCTGTCACACAGGGTTTTAACTGCACAAATGGCTGCTGCCACTGCAAACAAACTTGCTCAACCACCTGCAGTTGACATGCAGAAAGTCCAAGGAGGCTTGTAGTGTTACTCCAACCTTTTTACAAGAGTAGTTCAACCAAGCTTTAATGCACAGTCACTGTGCACACTGCAAAGTGACTTTACATATGCAAACAGGTGGAGTTTGGATGGCAGCTTTTCTGGAACATGCTCTATGTCAACTGAAGGCAGTTCAGTAAGTTTATTTTGCAGTGTGTGCAGGAGAATTAAGAATATCCCTAATACCAACAGTATCCCAAGTATCCCTCCTTGTGAGCCACACCTAAGGTTGAATTAGTGGTTTCTCACCTTCACCACCAGTCACTGCCCCCAACTGGCTCACTTTCCACTCCCTACTGCTCTTCTTCTGTATGGCTACATCCCCACACACCCACAGCCCAACAATAACCGCAAACCTTGACCTGCACACCTTAACACAGCAAAAGAAATTGATGCCCAACCATATGCACTAAGTGGACACATGGTCAGTTTTTCATTGCTACAAAAATCAAAGTGCATATTTTCCAATTTTAATTTTTATTCCTTTTTGATCTTTTCTAATCTGAAAATTAGGGAAGACTTTTTTTATCTTTTTGTGAAGGCAGCTTTCCCCATCTGAATTTCAACCCCACCCAAGTGTAATACATTTATTCAATTCCTTTTATTTGATTCCAATTCATAAAACACCAGTATAATAAAAATTATATTAGATTGTGCCAGACACAAGAGTGGGAGTAAAAGGGTACCTACCATTCCAGCCTTAACAGACACTAAATTAGAAAATGTTCACATCATATCTCTTTATTCACATGACATAATATGATGGAATATATATTTGAATAAAGTTTCACCATATTTCTTCTAGATTATAAGCTATTTGCTTTGAGATAGAGCTAATTATGGCTGAGAAATAGGGCACCTGCCATACCAGCCTTAACAGAAACTAAAGTAGGAAAATTTGTCATATGATATATTGGTATTCATGTGTCACAAAAAATTACTGGGGTTTTGTTTCTCATAAAATCAATATTGAAGATTTTTCCAACATTTTGAATTATTTCATTACCCAGTACTTGCTGAGATACACTAGGGAACTGATAAATAGTTTTCACTAAATTCAAGTGCTCTAGTGTGGTTCAGAAATTAATAGGATTAATTACATGATTGCAAAGGTTCAGAATTTTTTTTTATGATTTGAAACATGTTTGAAACATTTTGAAACATTAAATTACCCCTAGTAATTGCTGAGATACACTAGGGCTATGGTTGTTGGCGCCACCACTAGGTGCGCGCCAAAGTGCGCGCCTTGCGCCTGCATGCCACGGGCAGGCAGTTTTAGCCAGAATTTGCTGTTGGTGCACCCCTGCCTAAACCTTATTTCAGATGGACTTTTGGGGCCCAATTACCAGGTTGAGCGTCGTTGGGGGTAGGTTTTGTGGGGTACCCAACCAGTTACCCGTTACCTCATGGAAAAGCTTCAGCATGCACAAAAAAAAAGTTAAAACACTCTAAAAAAATGCCATGAAGGTTAAATAAGGGCTATGGAGTCCGCGCCTGGGCGCACCTCCCTTGCGCCAGCCAAATGCGCACCTTTGAAGGGCCATAAAGGCGCCGGCTGGCATGCACTTTTTGAAATGTGGCGCCAACAACCATAACTAGGGCACTTGAATATAGTGCAAATTGTTCATCAGGATTCCAGGCCAACTTTGTACCAGATGGCTGAAAAGAAGTCAGACTTCAACTACTGCGGCCACACCAGTCACTGAGTCTCCACGTGCAACAAGTTTTTCTCAGATCTCCAATCAGGAAAACTCAATGTTGGCCAACTTGATGACAAGGAAATTTCGCAGGATTTGTAAAAACAAAAGCCTCTGAAAGTGTGGTTCCAAGCAATTAACATGACAGAATAAATTAGTGATACTGTTTTAATTGACTGAGAAGCTCCTGCTTGCATGAGAAGTACTTTTGTTTTCTTTACTCTTGAGAGCAAGCTGACAAAGCCAATCCCTGTGCTACTTGTTTTGCAGAAACCATCCTTGTTCCTAACTAGTTTTGGAAGTCTGAATATCCCAACCCTAATGGCAAACTCAGAATCAAGTGTGTATAACACAATCTGTCAATACCTAAAGTCATTCTTTTGTTGGGGATTCTCATTGCTCATGGTATCCACCAAGTTTTTGATAAGGACTGTTCAATGTCCCTTGTACATCAACATAACTTGAAATATTCTGCTATGTATTTCTGCAGGATATTGACTTGTACTTCGATCAGCTTAAAGAGTTATTTGATTTTAAAGTGAAATATATCATCATGGGTAATCAGAACCTTGTACAAACTTTTGACCTTTTTCAGCCTGGCCGCAAACTAATGTTATCCTGTTACTTCTCTGGATACATTGGGGAGGTGTTCATGCTGACTTTCAATGTAAGTTGTGCAATCTGATTTGCATTAAAACTCTGGCACAACTTTCCCCAGTTTCCAGTTGTGTTGATTGCTTCTGTCCATGAGTCATTTCCAAATGCAATCCCTGTTCCCAGACCATTTTTAACCACTTCAAACTGCAGAATGCCAGATTCATTTCATTAATATTCAGCACATTAATTTTGGAAACTGAAAGTTTAAAAAAAAAAAAAAAAAAAAAAAAAAAAAAAAAAAGAGGGATGTACACTTTTTTTTTTGAAAAAAAATGTTGTTGGTTTTATTTTTTTTTTTCTTGAAAAAAAAAAATTCTCTCTGAAAAAATCATTTTTGATTGTGTGGTATAGTGTTTTGTTTTTATTGTAAGGCTTTCAGAATTTTTTGTGTCTTATTAATATAGCAGGAGTAAAAATTCAATTTTTCTGAGGGAATATGGTCCACTGGGCTTAATTAGATCCTGGTCTATCCTGGATATAATTGGAACATGTGGATCACATGTCACCTCAGACCAATGAAATTTCTTACCCTGCTATATTGTATATGAGTGAAAACCTTGATGATGAGACTCCAACTTGATTGTTCAATCTTAAACATCAACAAATTACACCCCCCAACCTTTTTTGATGCACTTCCTCATGAAATCAACCAATTTAGGCACTCAACGCATAGTATCTGCAAGAGTGCTAAGTTGGTTGATGACTGTGGAATGCATCACTAGTTATAAAATAATATATATAATATATTTTGTTTCTCCCTCTTAGCAAAATTTTGTAATTCTTTCTACCTGATGAATTTCAATTGGAGGAGTTCCTATCTCCCAGATTCCTTAATCTGGAGCTTCCAGTTCTAAATCCCCAATTTTTTTGGTGATGAAAATTAAAGATGGTCAGGTTCTCACCACCAAACAAATTGTGGAATTTAGATTTAGCCTGTCTAAATCAGGCATTCCAGACTGACAGGAAGTCCTCCATTTATCATTTAATGAAATGAAAAATAATAATTTTTGAGATTTTTGATAATGTTGTTTTCATTCCAGCTCTATTGCAATATTTCAAATTCTGATTTTAGCTTGTGGGGCATAGCATAATGTAGCATGGCTGTGATTGTGTTACCCTCTTTGTTAGTGGCAAAAAGGCTATGCTACAGATTCTTCAAAATTCTGTTAGCAGAAGAAAAGCTATGCTAACTGTTAGTGTAGCAGAAAAATTTCAACTAAGGCTACAGAAAAATTTCAAGTAAACTTTTCTTATATTCTAAATTTTTTCATGTAGCAGAATAAAACTACTACTAATGCTACACAAATTTGGAATAAGAAAAAAGCACTACATTAATGGTTATTGGCCATGTAGAGGAGTTAGCATAGCGGCCCACCATTGCTGGTAAGTTGAATCATCAACATCAATCCTCAAAACAGTCAATCAAGAGCTGAATCTTTCTTTCTAATTTCTTTCATTTTCATTTTTCAGATTAGTCCAAAACACCCCATTGAACCCTTCATAATCAAACTCCAATTCCCATTATCAATCTCAACTCTGTAATTGCAGGTATGCAATCCTCCATGTCCTCTCTTTATAAAATCAGATCACATGTCATATTTCTACTTTCTCTTCTGTGCTATTAGTGTGTGTGTTGTTGTGTCGAAGAGTGTCAGGCATATTCTGTAGTTAATCACATTTTGTGATCTAAATTAGATTAGAGTTGTGTTCTCATTTAAGAAATTATAATTTGATTATTTTCAATGGAAGTAAAGACTGATTAGTCTAAAACCCCAATTGTGTCCTTCATAATCAAACCCCAATTCCCATTATCAATCTCAACTGCATTGTTGAAGGTGTGTGTTCTGTTGTGTCCAAGAGTGTCAGGCATATTCTGTAGTTAATCAGATTTTGTGATCTAAATCAGGTGTGTGTGTTTTTGTGTCCAAGAGTGTCGGTTGTATTCTGTAGTTAATCAAATTGTAATCTAAATCAGTGCTGTGTCTAGATTATCTCAGAATTTGCAGAATGAAAGAATAATTAAGGACAATGGTGAATTTGCCAAGCTGAAAAAGGAAAGATAAGTGGCTGGATAAGGAAAGCAATGGTTAGAGAAAAACTAAAACTGTAAATTGTGTGTTTAGTTTAGAATGAAGCAGAAATATTTTAAATCAAGGTTTATTTGAAAGCCATCAAAGCAAAACATTTGGAACTCCTAGGGAGGCATCTCCATAGGTCTGCAGTTATAATTTATTCCATTATAATTTTGCTCAGGAGCAGGAAGATCATGGGGTGAGTTTGTGGGGTGTAATGCATTCAATTTTAAAAAAACTTTTGATTATGTAAATGAAAACAATGGATCAAAAATATCAAGCTTTCACCATGAAAAACTGGAAAGGTTTTCCTTCTTGGACCTGAAAAAAAAAGACTGGCCATGATTCAAGGGAGCTGCAGGCTGTCATGGCTGCTTGGTCTCACATCCTCATGGTACATCTGATGAAAATGTGGCCTAATTCCTGAAAGAATGAAAAAGTCAAGCTGGAAAATCAACAGCACAGGATGCTCAGGGACTTACAACAACAAATGAGAGTGACTCCAATGGAGCAAGTCTTCAATGTTATGGGCTCAGAATTAAGTGCAGATATTTCAGAGATAATTGAAGAAATAAAATTTTGAAAGCAGACCTGAGTTGAGGGCATAAGATTCAAAAGAAAAAAAAAGAAAAAAATTGAAAAAGAGAAGAAAAAGGACCACTTGGCATGGTGAGAATTTTAACATCTCCAATGGGCACAATAAATTTTCTAAGAAAAAAGTATCCAGTTGCTGCTCAAAAACCAGAGCCACTCACGCTAAGAAATGGCCTTTGACCACATGCCTCTCCTTCGGAGAAGCTGGGGGGGATTGAGTTAAGCTACGGCGTCAGGCGGGGGGAGTCGCCGGATCTGGGCCGAGGTGTACGGGGTTAACCCGACGGGGCCCCGTAGCATACTTCCCTTGACGCGGGGATCCAGCCCGGAAGCCGGAACGGGATGTCCATGCAAGTCTTCGGCCGACAACCACATCTTTTGGAGCCTAACCGGTGGTCGAAGTGTCTGGACATCCAATGTAAGTAATGCCACATGCTACTCAGCTGCCATTCTGTTCATCACACGTGCTGACGATCGATGTGTACTTTCCAGGGGCATTCGTAATCGGTTTTCCAAAGCAGATCAAGATCAACTCGGCTTGTTCCTGGCCACTCATCCGGAGACCGCTCGGGAAATGCGATCTACCAAGAATTTGCTCAAACTTTGAGTGAATACACACAATATTTCAATCTCCATATATAGCCTATCTGAGAATATTTGTCAAATATGGCTTGGGTTGACCTGTCAATTTCCATGGGATCATCTTTCACAGCATACGCATCACCGTGCAAGCATGGCGACACCACTAATATCCACAACTCTCTACTCATGGAGCGGTTATTCGGAGAATGAAAGAGAAATGCTCCAAGAAGAACAAGCTTCGCGAATGAGAACGACAAGGAGCGTAGCGAATCACCGACCGAGAGATAGAAGTGATTGACCAACAAGTCCTGGCACGCGTAAAGGAAAAGAAAAGGCCCCTTGCCGTCTAGAAATTGATAGTGATTCTGATTTGCGGAGTCTGATGCCTGCACAAACGTCGACTGGTGTCCTTCAAGACTTTGCCTTACATAGAATCCCTACGAGTGTCGAGATCGCTCTCGAACTTGCGATAGCATCACGGACCAAGCATTCCCAAATCAAAGGTAAAACTCACTCATCCGTCTGTCCAAGTCATTACAGTAAATCGAACCGCCTCTTTCTCTCTTCCTAATCAGTCAAGAAGCTTTGCCATTGACCATTGTCTCGCTAATTTTGTTCGATCTATGTACCCATCAATCAACACAAATCTACAACAGTTGTCGCGCGATGAGGAGCAGAAGTTATTTGATTTTATCTCCGCCTACCCTCAAGGTGACTTTCGACTGTCTTCGATACTTTACGAAAGTTACATTCGCAGGTTAGCTACCCTTACCATCCAACCTTTCTAGGCGCGCTTGACTTCATCTTCTCGAATCTGATACTATTCTCGTGTGTTCAAGCTAATTTTTTTTTTTTAATTTTTTTATGCTAAAACAATCAATCAGGTTCCTAAGTATTCGGCCGATGAATACGTACTTATTACCTGGCCAATCAAGATCGACTTGTTCGCAAACGATCTGCCTCGCGGAACCGAAGAAAATGGGCGCGTGAAATCAAGAAGGCATACTTCTTTGCTGGTTGATGAGACTCCTGCTGCAGTATCTCGAGTCAACTCATCCACTGGATCAGATGATCGAAGGACTTTGGTTTTAGATGATGGAGGAAATGAAGTGACTACACGGTCGAGCGAAGACACGGTTCAGAGTTTGACTACCTCTCGGTTTCCACTGGCTCGTCAGACGACTTGGAGTTGGA
>SMGU01004909.1:0-14061 GCA_004348175.1 Puccinia novopanici
AAGTGCCTGGTGGCCAAATACAAATACATTGAAGAACTACGCCATGTCCCGGCTGAGTTCTTGGTTTTTACTGGTCAGTAACATCTCTTGCTTCCCTTCTCTCACCCTCCCCTCCCCAGCAGTGTGATGGACACCGTACTAACGGCATGTTTCCTATCAGACGAGACCGCCATATGTGACCGAGAGCTCCTCAGAACGCATGCTCAATCAATTCGTGGCACACCCGCAGCACGCACCATTACCAATCAGAATCCAAGCCGAATAAGTCTTCTACCAGCTATTGGACTCCATGGCATCCTTGCCATGGCAGTGACATTTGATACTTTCAACCAAAAGAAATGGGAAAATTTTTTAGAATGGGATCTCGTAAGTAAAGTGGAACTTATCGAAATCATACAACTTAACATTCAGATGTACCTTGTTGCATGTCTAGATTCCTAGAATGAACCCCTACCCAAATCACGATTCCATCCTGGTCTGTGATAACGCAAAGATACATCAAGGAGGTAAGATTCAAGACCTCTGCGATGAACATGGCATCCAGTTGGTATATCTACCTCCCTACTGCCCAGAGCTCAATCCCATTGAGCTCTGTTTTGCTCGGATCAAAAATCGGCTTCGTCGCACACAAATCCTCACGCTTTCCCCTGAGCCAGAATGGGATGTCCGTGAAACTGCCACGGACGTCATATCTCCTGATTTCTGTTGCGACATTTACCGGCATTGTGGTTATGTGATTCCTCTATTTTCTGCTTAACAGTATTCATTTGCAAATAAGATTGAATTGTCTTCGTTTTGTATTTTTTCCTTTACATGCAAGACAATGAAATCATGCTTTCTACCCTACCTAGCTGGACCCTTCCTACACTCGCATTCCCACACCAACAATTTACAGGCTGGGTTCTGCGCAGTAAGATAAATGACAAGGATACATCAATGTCGATTCTCATGGCCGGCCCACTGATCACAAAGACACAAGACTGATCACAAAGACACAGGTGGGCTCACTCATTTTATTGAGTTGTCCATGTGTGCCAGGTTCCTTGTCGTTGTGTGGGTCTTTCCAAACCAGGCTGGGATGATGCCCTTGGGCCTTGCTATGGAACAGTTACAAAAGGCCTTCGGTAAAGAGACGGTGCTGGTGCTACCCCTCCCACTCATCCCCAGTTCTTTGAGTAAATCATTGATGGCCGCTTATTGATATCTGTTTGTGGTATTTGAATTTATTTGCTGAACACAAGATGCCCGTACTCAGCAAGCCTCATGGAAATGATCATGTTACCATACTCCCGACTACCCGCATAGCGCCTATCCTTCTTGATTGCTTATTATTTCTGCAAAACCTTAACCCCCCAACCCAAGATCGTAATGGCGGCCCCCCTCCTGTAACTGGAGAATGGACCCAAATCACTGCCAAGCTGCCGTTGACCGCCTGGCGGACCGACATCCAGTCCATGAGCTGGAACGTATTTCAATCTTCGGCACTCAAGTTTCTTGTGGCATCATGTTCCCAACTGATCCCATCGTTGGAAAAAGCAAACCGAAAGCAGAAGATTTGCTGGAATGCTTCCATTGCCGAACATACAGTATATGGTCCGGGTACCGACTTCAATGTTAGATGCCAGGTGGAATTCAAGGCGTTTGCGGCCGCTGCATACGCGGCTTACCCTTCAGTTGTCACGTTCCATCTCCTTATGGATGATCCTCGTGTTTCATCTTCTTTGAACCTGCGTCAAGTACGTTTTTGTTTTTTTTTTTGGTCCAAATGAAGCGAATCTAACTTCGCATCACTTGTCTTCTTTTGGTCTTCATCATCGCAGTATGAGTGGACTGTTCCTTTGCCAAGAATCCATGACGGGACTCTTATCAGATTTTCGGCAAATTACAATTCTGCAATCGGAAACATCAAGCAAAAAAATGTTATGGATGTGGATGGCCACGCTGGGGGCGAGCCTCTTGTTGATTTGAGTGGCATCTCAGTTGTCAAACACCCCTGTTTATTGGCTGCAGATGAAACCAACAAAGACATGGTCATCTGGTCCGACCACAATCTCCCATCAAGCATCGGCAGCCCAACCATCAGTGCGGATTCAACTGAGCCCGAGCCGGACACCACTCCTATAAATAACCTTGGGGCGCCAAAGGTTAGGTTGCACCCTCCCCGACCAGACATGGACGCCATGACTATGGAGACCTACTTATTTGTCGCACACATACCAGAAGATGATTGACACACACGAGCTTGACTTCTGCTCCATGGCATCACTCACTGGTTGTTCTTCAGGAACTGCCATGAGCAGGAATTAATTGCTCTGGGCTTCCCCGTTGGTGTGGCCCGCTTGATTTGGGAAGGAGTTCCACGATTAGAAGAGTATGCCGATGAGATCCTCAACCATCAAGTGTCCCCTTTTATACCTAAAAGCCCATGTCATCCCATCTAGTTAGTGTCCCGTCCCCAGCCAGCGAGTCTACTTGTAGTGTTCTCACCCCCAAACGCAACCGTAGTCTAGTGTTATCAGCCGTAGTCTATTGTTATCAGCCAGCCCCTATTCTATTCTATTGCTACAGTGCATCTTATCTCCCTTTTTATAAGAAGCTGTTGTGTCGTATGAGATCTCTTTCTCAAGTCGCTGTCATATGAGATCTCTTTCTCAAAGTCTGTTCAAGTCTTGTCTGGTCTCCTTTTGATGTCCCCTCCCTTGTTATGTTTTTTCCCGATTGAAAATATGCTCGAGAGCTTTTGAAGTGCCTCAATCGATCTGTTATTGTCCAATGGAAAATAAACTCCAAAAAAAAAACTACAATCATGAAAGGTCATGATTGATTTGCCGTGCCGTGCCACATCCTGTAATCAAGCTAAGTGACCGACCACTTGCACAGAATCCGGCTTGCATGGTCGTCAGCGAGCCGATCCAATGCAAACGCCCCGTTTGTGAGGAGCTGAAGCTGAAGCAGATGATGGACTTTTGGGAATTCGTCGACCACGACATTGCCAATCTCTACAAATATGCCCTCGACCACCCTTCCTCTCCGTTGGCCGCATCTCGACAAAAGAAGACCAAATTGCATAACATTCCACAAACAATCACAATTCCAGGGAGGGCATGAAATAATGTAGGTGGAAAAGAGGAGTGAGTGAGAACAAAGAAAACTCGGTGAAACATACTGCAGATTTATCTTAATGGCAGGCTATTCATGTGTGTCATGTGTGTTCATGTGATGAATCGATATACATGTGTGGCTTGAAATGAATCAATAACAGAAGAGTGAGAAACCAGAAAACCGGCTAGTAGGAAAACAACAACCAAATAGACGGGACCTAGGAAGATTTTGCCAACTTCCGGTCAAACTTGGAGACATTGTCCACGAGCTGGGTTACAACCCCAACCGTTAAACCAAGGCTGTATAGAACCTTCAGGTCCAGGTTCTTCCAAAAAGTATACCACAGCGAGTGCATGTCCTTGGCAACAAGCACTTTGACCACGCTTTCCTTGTTCCTAAGTCCAAGGAAATCTACATACTACATACTCCTTGATGCAGCTATCCTCATCTGCAGGGTGAGGTGCCGAAGAAGTGCTTTTGGAGCTTGCCCAATTTTAATCATCCATGACTTGCCAACACAAGCTAGACCCACACCTTGAGAAGCAAATTATCATTTGAGGACCTTGGTCATTTCCTCGTCATCAGGTGCCTTTCTTTTCTTGGAGGCCAATGACTCAAACTTCACATTCTTTGGTGGAGACTCGTAATCAACACCTTCAGTGGGGAGAAGCTGACAGGCCACAAAATGAAATGCAATCAATCAGAATAAAAGACAGTTGATATTGTGTAGACAAGACAAAGGGCTTACAATTGCTCAAGCCCATTGTTGACAAGTATCATGCGATAAGACGAAGTAAAGATCTCGGTTAGTTGGGTGGAGAAAACAGGCATGTGTCGGTCGTATAGCACATTTGGACAGTGTATCTTGAACAATTTCCTCATTGCCAGCTTCAAATCGTCTGTATCAATTTCTTCCTCAGGCGCTGAATGATTTTCATCACCTCCACTGTCGTCCAACTCATCCTGTGGCGCTGTGCCCGTTGTGCTGCATTGGCTTCTGCCCTTCGTGCCGCAATGGCTTTTACGGTTTCCTCGCGCAGAGCCGCTTTTGCTAGGAGTTGGGATTGATGAGCCCGAACGGCATCTTGGTTGGGGTCGGGCATCTCAATTGACAAAGCCGCTTCACCGCGTCCGAGGGTGGCCAGATTTGTAACCCATAAATCGAAGTCCGATTGATTGGTGATGACGAAGCCGTCACTCTTCTTGAATCCATCAATACGAGAATTGAGGCTGACCATTGGATCGAGGATTCTGAATTATCTTGCATTGAGTTGCAAATGTTGAACCAGAGTTAGTGACCTTCCCTTGCAAGCAGCCAAAATCTTCTCGACAAAATCGTCAAATTTGATGGCTGCCTCGGGTGGCGACACTGTGAATTGAACAGGGAAGCCTTCGCTGTGTTAACCAAAGTCCAAAATTTTTTCTTCAATCCACCAGGTAGTGTTTTGGCTTGTTTGGATTGGTCAAGAATGTAGATCTTGAATTTGGTACTACATGTAACGGTCTCAGTCTGCGTCAAAATGGAGGTTAGTCTCACATCAATGAAGCTTCTTTTTCTGATAAACCAAGACTCACTTCATTTTCTGTCTCTGTCCCCGTGGATTGTTTGGGTGCCTTCTTTTGTCTGACTGTTTTCTTCTTTGCCGGCACTGCTGAAGGAGGGGTTGGCGCTGCTGAAGGAGGAGTGGGAATCACTGGGCGATGTGCTGATAGAGAGGGATCCGTGTGGGTAATCGGCTCAATAACATTATTGTCCATCCTGCTTGTTTTTTGCGAAACTGTGTAAGATTGGGGGATCAGAGGGAGGAGGGAGGGAAGGGGGTGGGTGGAAGACTGGGAAGGTGGTGGAATGATGGCATGAATGGGTAGTGGGTGGAGGACATTTGCTGACGGGATATGAGGGATATGAGGATATTCCGCAGGAGTTAAATCTTGATCTGACCATGTGGTGAGTGTGAGGGACAAACTGAAGGCAAAAACTTCATAAGAATACTTATACATACTTATACACATAATTTTCAGTAGCATAAAATTGCAAAAAAAACGGTGGGGTCCAAGATTTTTGAAAACACAATACTTGTTTTTTCCAGTTTTTTCCTTGTTTTTTTTGTGGGAGTATGGAATTACAAAACCTCCATAGAGACTCCATAATTCCATACTGCCACAGAAAATAAGTATGTCAAGTATGAAAACAAAACGACATACTTTTATGGACAAGAAATGAGTCCGCCTAATGAGTCCGCCTGTTGGCAATGAGTAGGGATAGTCCCAGGGTTTGCCACAGGGCGTTAGGCTTAGCCCAAAGGCCAAACCCGGGGCTGGTGTTGATGCCCCAAAAGGCCCGGTGGTTTTTGTTGTAATGAAGATATTGAACTAGAAGGGGTTTTAAGGAACCCCCTATTGGACAAGCCGACAAAAACATTTTCAAAGCTTGCCCTCATGGCTCATCTTATCTTTCCATCCCAGAAACCAGCACCACATCCAAGAGGCTGTTTTCTAAGAGGCCCAGAATTCTTTCCTGGCAACAGTCTTTTCTCAAACCTAAGAGTGTAGAGCAGCTTTGTGCTTGAAAGATTGGTTTTGATTGTTTGATGGACCCTTGTACTTGTAATTGGTTTCTTTTTTCATTCTCACTTGCTCCTCCCAAAATCTATGTTACTGCTGTGAACAAGCACACAACTAAATTTGAAGCACACATATTACATCTACATGAAAATGATGCAGTGATTTTTCCTTGCTTCTTTTCTGCTCTCTCCCAACAATTCAAGCCATCCATATTCTCCAAAACAACACTCTTCTGCTCCAGAACACAATGAGTCTTCTTTTAGTGTGACAAAAAACTCATCAGTAATGTACCACTAAACAAATCCAGATACTTAAGGACTGGCTTGATTGGAACCTTTAAATTGAGTGCTCCTTTCATTCTATGGGCAGATTGCCAAGTGGTCTAAGATCATCTCCACCACACGTGTCTACATGGGGGAGTAAAATCCAAACTTGTGTGACTGCAGCACATGTTCATTAAAGTGCCTTAGGGCTCTTTTGCACCATGAGGGTCTTACTATAGTAAATTAATTGTGTGAAAGGATAATTTGGGGTACATGGAGGATTTGGTTTTTGGGAATCACCTGAGTTATCTCTGTGAACGGCTGAGTTGTAGGGTTTATCCGGGGAGCTATGCTGTCCTACATGTAGGGATGCTGTATGTCCCAGGAGCAGGTTTACCAGTATAGTCCTGCATTTGGACTCTCTGGTGGAGGAGATATTTTCCGGCCAGGAAGCTAAATTTGGTTTAGTTACACAGTTTAGCTCCCCGCAGGCAATTGATTTTGCTGTCCCACTGAGGTTGCTGAAGCTGGAGCTGTCACAGCTCCCAACCTCATAGGAGCTATGTTGAAGCTAAATATAACTCTGATATTTTGGATGAGAAAAGTTAGTCCCAAGTATGATGAGGGACACACAAGCAAGCACAATGAAAACCAAAATAAGAAGATGAGGAGAAATAAAAAAAGAAAGGAGGAAAAATAAATAAAAAACATGAATCACAAGATTTTGATCAGTTAGGTGAAAATATGAAACTAAGGAATTTAATGAAGAACAAGATAAATAGTACCGTGTGGCACTGAAAAAAAAAACTTGCTCAACTGCCTGCAGTTGAAATGCAGCATTCCCCAGCCAAGCTGTGATCCAAACTCCACCTTTTTCCATATGTAGATTTTCTTGGAACAGGCACTGTGCAGCATGCACAGTGAATGTGCATCAAAGCTTTGTTGAATGAATCTTGGCAAAATTTTGGAGTAACAGAAAAAGCTTCCTTGGACTTTTTGCATGTAAAATGCAGGCATTTGAATAAGTTTTTTCCTTTTTCAGTGTGGCCTAAATTCTCTTTTCCTATGAAAGAAAATTGGATTTCAAACCGCATGTGGCAAAGCTAACTGTGAGTATCTTGGGACCACAGAACACCTGTTCAAAACTCCCCTCTTTTCTTAACTCTCCAGATTCAAACTGTTGATCAATTGCTGATTTTTTGGTTTTGCAAGTGACTTGGTCAAGCCATTGGCTTGCATTTGAGTTTTTGGGATTTAGTTCAATATAGCTTTTCCCAAACTGACAATCTCTCTATTCTAGTGAAAACCAATTTCAATTTGCTTTTTTTATTGTGGGAAAATTAGATTTTTGGCAAGAGCAATATCAGCCTGGTTATCCACTCAAATGGGAATTGAGTTGGTGGAGGTAATCCCACGTGAGCAGCAAGGAGCAATATTAAGCTTACGTTGTGCTAGATGATGCAAAAGTTTTCTGTTTTTTGGATTTCTAGGATGAGATGCTGGAATCCCAGTGGGCTAGGTAGCCTGAGTAGAAATGCAGCCAATCATTTATTTGGTGCAGTCATTTTCAGTAAATACCTCTGGAATAGAACACCCACCACCAATAGGGGGTTCATTGATTGATGATTTTCCCTGCTGATTCCAAGTGCAACATCATGCACGATGTTTATAAGAATCAAAATTGTTCCTTAGAAACTTTTGCTGAATCAAGAAAGGTATGATTTAGTTTCAAGATTTGCCTTTCTATACTATTGGAAAATAAGAATACCAAGATAAGCTTGGAAGATTTTATTCAAGTGATAGTCATTATGTTCATGATTGTTTGATTGATGGTATATGTGGATTTTGTTGTTATTGAATGACTTCAGGTTTGTGTGATGGTTGAATTATGAAATGATGGCCTTCTTGATTTTTTGTGCTGTGGATGAGATTGGGGATTGAACAGAGTTTGATATTTGCCAAGTTTGAGTGAGGATGAGGTGCGTAATAATGGAGGATGAAGAGCTCGTTGAGAAAGGGTGGGTGAAAAGGATGTGGGAGAAAATTCCTCAACCAGTAATTGAATTCATGTCCTTTGTACTTGGTTATGAAATTCAAGAAATACTAGTTTAAGTATATGGTGAAATAGCCTAGTTGGGCAAAGGCACTTTTTTAAGGGAGTTGTGCCCAGGTGGACTTGAACCAAGGGATTTTTTTAAGAGGTCAAGCTGATATACATATATTGAAATGGTTTAAGGCAGTTCCTTAGCTTTTTGGAAATTTATCCCGTCTTAAACCGGACCAATGTGTTTGGTTTGTGGATTGAGCCAGGTTAAAGTTCCCTAAACCATTGATTTAACCCAAAAAATGCTCCAACCCCCAATTCAATCCAATCTAAATTCAAGTACAGTAATATGACCTCCAACATTGATAGGAATGGTGAGGCTTCTGTCTCACAAATTTATAATCACACAGCGGAGATCTCAAGCTTGTCATTATCCTCATACCATACCAACTCTTCATCTTACAACATAAAAACTGACATTTCACCAAACATCCTCTTTACTGGGCCTCAACAACCTTGGATGCCAACTGTGGCATCTTCCCTAAATCCCAGCACCTTTCTCCAAAGTTCTAATAGCCCAAAGCCATTGGGAAATCTTTCTTCCCAGTCAACAGGCATCAGCAACCCCACAGTGCAAACTCCCAACATGACCCATTCCACAAGATGAGTCCCTTCTTTCTGCAGTGAAACCTCAAGTTCTGCATTGAGAAATAAATCATATCAAGCCCACAGATACAAACAAGCTAGTGAGTCTATGATGGATGTGATGCAACATGAACTCAAATTAGACCTTAAACAATTTGAGCTTCAGGTCAAATCTGGCAAGGAGAGTTTCAAAAACCTGATCCAGGAACATCAAGAGTATTGTGAGCAAGAAATTGAGAGGCAATTGTAATCTTCCCAAGTGCATCAGGCCAATGAGAGTCTCAATGCTAGTGAGAGAGCCAAAAAAAATTGCTTCCATTAAGGAGTGGCTTGAGGTAGTCAAATCTCCAACAGAGATTCACATATTAGTTCAACCCATTTTTTGTTTTCTGATCATCTTAGTTTATGATTTTTTTATATATCTTTTTCATTTTTTTTCTTTAATACCACCTGTATTATTAATCCCCACTCCATGATAAATCTCCACTTGATCACCTAAATTTCTTATTTTTCACTCGAGATAACTCCCATATTCCACCTAATAGCTAGTACAACTATATTCTCATGTAATTGATCTTTTCATCTAGGTAGAAGTAAATATGAAAATAATTCTTATTTTCACATGTATCATAACCAAAAATAAGAACACAGGAGAAAGGAATCAAAATTAATTGAAAGTAGCTCAGTGGGAACCATTAAGGGTACAGCTCAAGCTCCTTTGGAGGGGATTGGTATGATTCCTCTGCTGTAATTCACTTTTAAACAATTGGTGCCATGGATGGCTGAACTCAATTTTTCCCTTTTTGTCACAATCCAACCTTCAGATCCTTCTCCAACATTTGTGTCTTTCTCTTCTTCAACAAATTGCTCCACAAATCTAATGGGTCTCCTAGCATATTGTGCAATTTTAGGAAAAAATAGAGCCATCATTGTAAGACTCAAAATTTGAAAGCCTTTTGCTTAATTGAAAGGGGATGGATGAGGTTCAAACTCTGCCCTTCTATGCTATCAGAAAACAAGACCACCAAGATTGCTTGGCAGTTTATTTAGGGCCTTGGAGAAACTAAGCCCAAGAATTGGAGCTCTGACTCCCAGGACCCAGCAAACGTCCATTTTGGGAGTCGGCACTCCAATTCACACATCCAGTTTGGGAGTCAGCGTGCTAATTTCACTTACTAAAAAAAATTTTATAACTCAACAATAGGCAGCCCAAATGCCCTAAAAGTTTGAGGGTATATTGAAATGCACCAAAAAAAATCATATTGGAAATTTTTAGTATGATATCTTCTAAAAAAATGAACAAGGAGATGTAGCCACTTATTGGAATAGTTGTGTATTGGTTTGTTAGTTTCAACGTGGAAAATAGGAATTATTTTACTTCTCAATGTTCAAATTGAATAAATATTCAATATGAGAAATCGTGGGCCAGCTACACTGCTGTAGTGTTAGCTTAGCATTGTGTTGGCTTATTAAGCTATGCTACGATAAAGCTACTGTTTGACAAGAAAAATAGCATAGCATTAGTTGAGCTCCCCAAATTAAAATTAACACTAACCAGATTTCCCATTGGCAATGTTGTAGCAGTGTTGGAAATCAAAAAAGCTATATTGCTATCCTGTGGCATAGCTTGTGTATAAGCTACACTAACCTGTGGCGTAGCTTGTGTATCAGCTACTCTAACCTGTATTTTAGCTTGTGCATCAGCTATGCTAACCTGTAGCATAGTGGGTTTATCATCCATGCTAGCATGTAGAATAGTGGTTGTATTAGTGACACTGAAGGGTAGCAAATCTTCTGTATGGGTTACAGCCAATGCGCAAAAGCTTGCGTTTGGCCCAACCCCCGAATCCGTGAGACAACTCGACTTCAGTCACTTTTTGTGGCTGAAGTCGGGCCAGATTTCTTTTTTCTTTCTTCCAATTCTTCCTCATTCTTCCTTCTTCTTCTCATTTATTCCCATCAAGCATGTCTACAACCGACCGCCCACCCCCCAATCCCATTGGCTACCACCAGCTCCAGATTCTGATCCCGCCAGATTCCCACCCTTCAGCTTTTTGATTGTCTTTCTCGGTCACATTCCAACCAAACACTTCATCAAGCCCAAAATCAAGGTCAGCAAGTTCCCCATAATATTGAGAAAATACCTCAAATGACATCTGACCATTTCCATCTCGTTATCATATCAGGCAATAATGCACCCAAACGTTGGCAAAGATTCCCTTAAGGAACCGGTTGCCCTCTGCCTTTTGAAAATTGTGCCAATGAGACACAAGAGTCATTCTTGGGCCGTCACAGCCTCAGACACAAATGGACCACCCCGCCTTGTTCCGACTGTTTTACAAACCTACCCCTCACCCACGCGGCCCTGTGGAGACACCCAATTCACAGCCAATGACCAATCAAACTGCACGCCTGGCTCCGGAGTCCGATTCAGAGCCAGATTTGGACGGAAAACGCGCGATCCACCTGGAATATTATCTGTACATTCGGGTGGTTCCAAACCCTCAACTGCCCAAACCTAGTGGTACCCCCAAGTGGGAGAAAACCAAGCACTCTGGCGACATAGTTTGGAAGACTAACTTGAGCAGGTGGAAGTGGGATGATTTCAAAATGAAAATTATTCAAAAACTCAACCGGATCCGAAGGAGCTATTTTGGTCTCTACTTTCATGAACAAGACCGGGCCAGTCTGATCAGCTGGCGATGCATTCTGCACATGCACCACACCTACGGCGTCTGAGCTGGCTTTTGCGCTATGAACAATGCCGATTTCGCGGCGTTTGTTGAGGCCGCGGAGAACAATCCGGCTAACAAGATAATCATCAGGCTCACTATGGAGGATCCCGGGGCTCATGCGAAGAAGCTTGAGCAGGTAAGTTTTTTGCTCCCTCCTGTTGCTTTGGTCATATACAATCTGACCAGGAATGTATCTATCAGGAAAAGGCGCAAAATGAGAGCTTGGCCCTCAACTATGGGACTGAAGAAGAGAGATTTGCCTTGGAAAGAACTCATTCTCGGGTCAGTGCCAATGTGAGTTTTTTTTCTCTTTTTGCCCATTCTGTATTGCTATCATCCCTTCTGATTGGATATCCCCCACAGCCCCACGCCAATGTGACTTTGGCAGCCAGGACCAAAATCATTGCAACCATAACCGCGAACATTGTTGCCAAGTATGGTAACAATGCCGAATCAATGGCCATCCGAGACCCCGACAACCCAAAAAGGTCTATACAAATCACCCGAGAGCGCCTTTACGTTTGGAGTCGCGCAATCATGCACAAAGCTGAAGGGGTTGACTTAGACACCCTCCAAAAACCTCGGATTTCTTGTCAGAGCCTGTGGCCATGACCACACTTGTGGAACAAGCAGATGCAGCCAAGGTGTTCACACCGGCTCGCAGGTCAGCTACTGGTCGATGGATGGCTCCCAAAATCAACTCAGTGCCCCAATGTACCGATGTCAACAATTATAACCCGAGCATCACCCCTTTGGTGCACAAGAATCCGGAGAACTCCTCTGTCAATGCAATTCAAATGTCGGACATCAAAATTGCACCCGGTGTGGTCTGTTTTCCTGTATTTCTGGAGGGAAAAATTAAAAATTTCTACTTTTATCACACAACCACTCAAGATATGGCCAATAAAACCTCAAAAATGGAATTTCTGGACAAAATAAACCCTAGTCACCCACTGGAACCACCCTCATAACTCTACTGGTTTAGAAGATACACAGATTTCACCAGTCATCGTCAATTGTTGGGGGTATTATTTATTCATTATCACTCATATTGCATACTGCATGCATATATATATTGAATTCCTTTTACACATTCCAAACCACAACTTGACCCATTTCTTTCATATTGAATTCCTTTCATTCTGTTTGCATATCAAAGGACTGCATGACATTTGTACAGCAATATTCCCTCAAAGCAGTGCTAGGGCTGTGCTAAGCTGTGCAAGGCTGTGTAGTCAGGCCAGCATAAATCCCTCATCATGTTTCCCTGCAGCTAAAATCCCTCATATTTTACTATATAAGGAGGCCTTCTGCCTGCCATTTGTATCCTCAGACCATCCCATCATCCCATCACTCACTGGGCACTGGTCAACCACTCATTCTCCCTTTAGTATCCTGAATATCTTATCCTGATCAACCCTTATCAACCCTTATACACTTTATATACTATATTACCTCACTGCAATACATATAAATATATCAGCATCATCACTTATAAAAGGCCCTTGGTTCAATTCCACCTGAGCACAACTTCCTCAACAGTGGCCTTGCCCAACTAGGCTATTTCGCCATATACTCCACCCAGTCTTTCTTATATTTTATAACCCAACCCAAAGGACCTGAGTTCAATTCCTGCTCTCAGCATCTTCTCCATATTCTCCTTCATCCCCCTTTCTCACCACAGTTCATCTCCATCCGTCTCTACATTCTTCATCCTCACTCACCTCTTGCCAAATAACAACATCCTTGATTCAATCCCCACTCTCAGCAAACATCACAAAGGCCAACATTGAAGAATCCAACCATCAACCTGAACCCTGAAACCATTCCATAACCCAACATCAACATATTTTGTCAATCAAACAGCTCATCTTGAACACATCCTCTATCACGTTAATAAAAGCTGCCAAGCGTACCTTGGTGGTCTTGTTTTCTGATAGCATAGAAAGGCAGAGCTTGCAACTCCACCATACCTTTCTCAATTCAGCAAAAGGTTCTAACGAGCACTTTTGAGTCTTACACCGGAGATCCCATGAGCCCAGAAGAAAATACCCGCAGCGATTCAGATGGAGTACCCCACAGCGACCAAGATGATCAGCTTTCTACGACTGGGTCCAAACCAGCCGCAGGCGCCAATCATTTGGTCCCCCCTCTGGGTGATGGTAGCGCTTTGGAGACTTCAAGCCGTGGGAGTTCTGACATCAAGCTTCTCAAGTGTCCGGAGAAAGCACAGCTAGGTGTGCATCGGTCTGCAGCTTGTAAGGTCTTCGCCACTCATCAGCAATGGGCGTCAATTAACAGTTCAGCAAGCTCAACTTCAATCAAAATCTCACTCGCGTGGGGCCTAGAGCCATTTCCATTTCACCTACTCGCAAAGTTCCCAGTTCATCTACTTCTTTGGTGGTCCCAAAATCCATATCTTCCCTGAACACGAGTGCACCCAGTTTCCCTCACGCAACGGCTGCCTGTACGACTCCAAACTTGCCACCTTTGAACAAAGCCGGCCTCCAACTCACCATGAGCGAGTTCCTAGCTTGTTGTGGTTTTTCCAAGGAAAACCACCTTCCCTCCGTACTAATGGGTCTCCACCACATTTACCATTGGGGATATTTCCAAAGGACCAATGTCGCCGACTTAACTCGAATGGGTTTCCCCCTCCCGGTAGCTCTCCAGCTTCTTGACGGCGCACGCGCCTTAGAGTTGACCC
>SMGU01004910.1:0-10009 GCA_004348175.1 Puccinia novopanici
CTGTCACGAGGGATCGTTTGGGCTTCAAAGTATTGGTTCCGGTCGACAACTGGGTGGCACCCCTACCTCAAGTTGTCCATTTTGATCCCGGCCATGATGCACAGATTTTGTCCCGCTCCGATAACTATACTCCATTCCAGCTGCCCCAAATTCCCTGCGTGCTGCTCCGGCAGCTGTGTGGACATGGTCAAGCCAGATTGAAGATGCTCCAGATGGCCTTTTCTACGGACCACCTTTCGATTTAACACATATTTCTGGAGGGTCAGCTGCTCCCAGTTTCTTGTTCTCTAAGTGTATCAATCCGATTATCAATCACCAAAAATACCTGCAAATCTCCTATTCGAAGAACTTGCTTCAAAAAGGCTCAGATGGCTTATTTCAAATAATCTCCAATGCTCCTGGAGCCAATTTGATGCGCTACTCGACTGACTTCGGGAAAACATGGATGAAATGGCAGCCCTATGCCCGTGTTGCCGGACTACCCGCAGGCCCTTTCAGCGAATCCGAGTTCTGGGAAGGTCACCACATCCGTGTACAATACTGGTCTAAATTGGGTGGTTCTTCGGCCCAAGCGGTTGATTCTGATTACGGCTACACTGCGAAAGACATTCACACAGTGCCACAGCTTTTGCTCCGTGGAACTTTCAATCAATGGTTAGCTCACACAATTTTACCAGGTTTAACTCTGTTGTGCTAACCCATTCATCGTAGGGGTTACGACCTTGGGGCGAATAACGGGTTTACTCCTCGCCAAAATAATTGGTCCTTTGATGTAAGCTTCCAATTATTACGCCCACCTTGCAAAAGCCTGATACACCAGATTTCGTACCTCTCTCCCATAGATTATGACGAGTTGGCCCAACTTTTTCCAAGTCACACCGTTTGATGTGCACGATAAGTTCTATTGGGGTGATGTCGATGGGGACGGGGCATTAGATCTGCTTCCGCCCAACTCACAATCTCCAAATTTTCTCAATCTTTCCAGGCCTTTGTCACCTTACTTAGGCTGGAGGATTGTGGTCAATCAAACGGACATGACATGGAGTGCCCTACCCATTGGAGACGAAACCGTTGGAATCACTGTATTCATTCTTTTGTGCCTCATACCTGCCATCCTCGCATGCTGGATCTTCAGACAAGCTTTCTACTCTATCAAGATCAACAAAGTAAGCAAGCATCCTAATTTCGCAAATGCGCGCCTGTTGACCACTTTATTCCCATCTGTTTTATTACAGTACGGTTTCAAAGAGAAGAAAGGCTTTCGCCTCAACCCGTTTTTGGACTTGATGAAGCAAAAGTCACACAACTTTCGGGCTGCAAAAGGTGAAAAGGGCGAGATGGGGATGATCAGCACTCTCGTGGCGGCCATGGGTGTAAAAAAAGTTCGCGGTGCAAGATGGCCCGATGACATGACGATCCGACGAAAAGTCTTGATTGCCAACCTCGAATACAAAATCACCGATTGGAAACTGAAAGTCAAAATTGGCGGCCTGGGAGTCATGTCTTCCGGCCCGATGACATGACGATCTGCCGAAAATACTTGCTTGCCACCCTCAAATACGAAATTGGTAGAATATCCTGAGGCCGAACCTGCTCCACCGATTGAAGTCACCATATTCGGCGAGAAATATTTGATTGACCTTCAAATTCACAGGCTCGATAACATCACATTTTATTTGTTGGACTCACCCGTATTTCGTGCGAATACTAAATCAGATCCCTATCCGGCCAGTTTGGATGATCTCAGCTCGGCTATCTTTTACTCCTCTTGGAACCAAAGTATCGCAGAAATTTGTACACGAACACCGGACTTGGATATTTACCACATCAACGATTATCACAGTGCACTGGTACCTCTCTACCTCCTGCCCATGGTACTTCCTGTTTGTCTTTCGCTACATAATGCTGAATTTCAAGGACTCTGGCCGCTACGCACCAAGCAAGAAGCAGATGAAGTCTGCCGTGCATTCAATTTATCCAAGGATATCTGCACAAGATACGTCCAGTTTGGAAATGTTTTCAACTTGCTCCACGCCGCGGCCAGCTTCATTAGCCATCACCAGAAAAGTGTGGGTGTTGCTGGAGTTAGTGACAAATATGGAAAGCGAAGTTGGGCCCGATACCCAGCTCTATGGACCCTCAAAACCATTGATTCTCTTCCAAATCCTTGACCCTACGGACATAGGAGCACTCGACGAAACCCCCGAAACATGAAAGATGTCACCATAGATGAAGCAGCTGAAGCTCAGCGTCCCGAAGACAAGCGGAAAACCCAAGAATGGGCCGGCTTACACCAAGACCCCAAAGCAGAACTCTTTGTCTTCGTTGGCCCATGATCCCTCCAGAAGGGTGTGGATCTTATTGCAGATGTGTTCACCACCATCCTCGAAAAGCGCTCCGATGTTCAGCTAGTTGCAGTCGGGCCTGTCGTCGATCTCTACGGACGGTTTGCTGCCGCCAAGTTAGCTCGGTTGATGGAGCTGTACCCTGGCCGAGTATTTTCCAAGCCGGAGTTTACTGCTCTCCCACCCTTCATATTTTCTGGAGGAGATTTCGCCCTGATTCCCAGTCGTGATGAACCGTTTGGGTTGGTAGCTGTAGAGTTTGGAAGAAAGGGTGGTTTAGGTGTTGGAAGCCATCTGGGAGGATTAGGTTTGATGCCAGGATGGTGGTTTCCTGTTGAAAGTCACAGTACCGCTCACATGCACTCGCAGTTTGCGAAGACCATCAAGGCGGCCCTCAAGTCAACTAAAGAGAGAGCAGTCCTTCGTGCTCGCTCTGCCCTCCAGCGGTTTCCAGTTCTCGAATGGCGTAGCAGGATGGAAAACATGCATCGGCGCTCCATCAAGGCATCACGAAAGTATGCCAGGACCCTTGCGGCTGGACCAGATACTCCTGTGCGATTGGACTTGGATATGAAAATTGAAGTGAATCCGGATCAGTTCGATCCATTTTCTTCCCGTGGCTCTATTGATTCACTGAGACACCAGGACTCGCAAGGCATTATCGCCAATACACCACAAAATTCTGTGCATTTGAAGCCTCGTACCTCCCCACTTGGCCGCAATGGTTCTTCCCAGTCAGGCATGGACATCAGTGCTTCAACCTCTGAAGCACCTTCTCCCAGGACCAGTGACGATTGTGATGACGAAGCAAAAGACACCTCTCCGCTAGTGACCAGGAGGGGAGCGCCAAACTCCCAGCTCATGGTTCCCAGGCCAATTTCAGTCGTGCCCTCACTCCATCCCAACATGCTGGAATCGCAGGAGGAAGATGATCAATACGGCAGTTTCCTTCATAAAGCAAATCGTCAACTCAACCGGAAGCTTACCAGAAAACTTACAATCACTTATGGCAAGCAAGCCGTCAAAGATCCATTCATCCCCAGTGCTGCAACATCTGTCACTGCCACAGTCCCCGAGTTCAACGACGATGAATTACTGCCACCAGTCAGGCCGTTTGCTGGCGGAAGTGCAAATACAAACCGAAACTCCTTTGACACCATCAATTCAATCATGGAAGAGCATGGGGCTTCCCCCCTGAACCAGGCCATTGAAGGCTTTACGGATGAAAATGGAATGGTAACCCAAGAGTTCATTTCAAAGCTTGCCGAGTTGAATTCGACCAATTCAAAAGGCGGCAGCCGAGAAAGCGTACTTCAAACATGTTAGAGATGACAAACTTGCCCTTGCCAAATCTGTTTACGGTGGCTCAACTCTTAAGGGCTCAGCGTCGAAACGGCCGATGTCGCGTGCTATCAGTGAATGGTCTGTCAAGAAGCACAATTTGGAACCCGACGAGGAAGAACAGGCCACGGGAAGTCAGGATGCTCTCACTACACCTGTGCAACTAAATCAGTGGCAGATTCGGCTACAGAAAGTATACTTTGGCTGGCCTCTTTATACCATCTTGCTGGCATTTGGGCAAGTCTTGGGTGCCACAAGTTTTCAGCTCTCACTACTCGGCGGTACCAGCTCTCAAAGAACATTTGATCTGTACAGTAAGTAACATTACTGCTGACATTCCTTATTCACTCTCAAGCTGACCGTTGGCTATCTTCTTCATCAGTCATTGGCGCCGTCAACATCATTGGATCAGTATGCTGGTATATCCTGAATAGCATCAAACCAGCAACGTGGTCACTCTCATTGCCTTGGGTTTGTTTTGGTCTGGCGTTCTTTTTGATTGGATTACCGTCACTATCGTATGATTTGAAAGTCTACACTGTTCGACACCCTTTGAGCTTGCTGGCTTCCAGCTTCTACTCGTTTGCTTCGGCTGCAGGCTTTCGTGAGTCTTTGACAGATATTTCTTTTGAAACCCACCCTGGCTACTGTTTACTGAGTCAGCACGCAAACTCTTAGTATTCTTTAGTACCAACTTTGGCGAGGAGGCAGGTGGAGGCACCAACACCTGGGTATATCGTGCTTGTGTAGTACAAGGTACTCAACAAGTCTGGGTCAGTCTGCTCGTTTTTGATAAAAGCTCTCACAATGAATTTATTACTAAATCTTGTACTCACGTTTAACCGTTTCAGATTGCCGCCCTGTGGTATTGGGGATTCAAGTTGCAGGGTACCAACCCGTCTGATACAGCCTCTGTACCACCCCCCTGGATCAACGTGTTTACTCTGTCGTTAGCTCTCATAAGTTTTGCTATTGGATATATCCTCTACAATGGGCTTGTGAGCAATCTTCGTCCTGCAACTACTTCACATGCATCGATTGGCTGATGGCGCTGTTCAACAGCCCAATTACTACCGGAACGTTCCCGGGCAGGTTCCCAACTTTGTAAAAACTTTGTTCCGCCGCAAATTGGTAATATGGTACATGACCGCCGAAGTACTCAGGGATTATTGGCTGTATGTCATGAAATTGAAACATCATCTGGTTATGGATTCCATGCTGACCCACACAACATACTCCTCCCAGATCCGGTCCTTATGGCAGAAATTGGTCTTTCTTATGGACTGGATCGTCCATGCCTGTCTGGGCAACTGTCATATTGGTCTTTATCTTTTTCATAGGAGTTTGGGGTGTAAGTTTTGTCCCTTTCTTTTGCATCCTGTGGTGTATGTTGAAAGACCGGGAGTTGAACCGAACGGAAAAAAAATTCTCAGGTTGTCATGAAAGCCCTTAGTCATGCTTCGAAGAAACATACATGGTTTTTGCCTATTTTCGCCGTTGGTCTTGGTGCTCCCAGATGGTGTCAAATGCTTTGGGGAACAAGTAGTCTCGCCACGTACATTCCATGGGCCGGCCCAGCGGGTCCTTATCTTGGTAGTGAGTGGCTGATGCCAGTTTTTATGGCACGGAAAGCATCCTAACTAATCTGGTTACCATCTTCATTTTATAGCCTCCTTATGGCTATGGCTAGGTGTCCTAGATGCGGTCCAAAGTGTTGGGTTGGGTATGATCCTGCTCCAAACTCTCAGTCGGACACACGTTGCGGCCACGCTGTGCTTGGCCCAGATCATCGGCTCGACGGCTGTGATTGCGGCCAGAGCCACAGCCCCCAACAGGATAGGACCAGGCAACGTGTTTCCAGATCTTGGTCTGTGGGATCGTTCGGGGCTCTTGAAGGAATCTCCTCTGGCCAACTGGGAATTCTGGACTGCCCTGGCGTGCCAACTGATTATTGTTGCCGGATACTTGGTTTTATTTAGGCGAGAGGTATGTGCTGCTTCCTGTGCATGTTTGTGCGATGTCTGAGAGATACTGATCAAACCACTTTGTGATCAATGACATGTTTTTAGCAACTCTCCAAGCCTTAGCCGCTCCATGCCCCAAAGTTCTTTTCATGATGACAAGGAGGTCCTTTTACTACGAGGTGCCGAAGCAAACATCTCTTCGATGTGCATAATTTTACTTCCTTTTCTTTTGTTTTTCTTTTTTAAATCTATCCTTTTACATCATCCCCCTATTGCAATTGTTTTCCAATGACATTTTCCGCCAAACCTTTCGAACTATTTTTGTCTTTGAGGCTCCAGACTTGACTTTGCATATTATCAAACCATTCCTGTCCGGCCCTTTTGTTTTTATCGTGCTTCGTGTATTTAGAAGAGGTTTGTAGAAAGAAATAGATCTGCGTAATATAAAACCTGTTTTCTCTCGGGTCTATTTTTCATGAATCTTGAGCATTGCTGTAGATCCACCTTTCCCTGTCAATTGTTGTCCTTTTCTTACTATTTTTCGACTCAATAGTCGGTCCAATATAAGTTTGTGGGGTCCGTCTTCCAGCTATTTCTCAAATCCTTACCATACATTCTTGTTGAACAAACAAAATGCCTTGTAAATGCCCAATTTAGCACGCCTTGGTGTGTATGTGTTCCCAACCACCTGGAAATAAGTCAATTTTTGTTTTGGTGCATCTTTTGAACATGCAGATCATATTCCGGAAGGTCCATAGCCTTGAAATTCTGTGAGTTCCGCTTGTTCCCCCCTTTGGTATTTTTTAAGACTTTCTTCTTATCATCCTACTTTCTTATATTATACAAGATGTCACTCCTCCATATTTCTGGAATGTCTGGAAATAATCACACCTTCTCAGTCACCTTCTGTTTCCTTGCCAAAGAAAACCAATCCTATTACTTGTGGGCACTTCAATCTCTCAACAATATTCTTTCCATTCACCAAATCCCTCCTCCTCAAGTCTTTGTCACAGATAGAGAGCAAGCTCTCATGAACTCTTTGGCTCAAGTCTTTCCGGATTCCTACCAGATGCTCTGTCTATCGCATATTCAGAATAATTTATCCACAAGTTTCTCCAAAACTATCAAGGACAAGGCTCAAGAATCCCAGATGCTCAAAGACTTCAACAAAATCATCTGAATTTCCTCCCCTTCTGAATTCAAAAAATCCTTTCTCTCCTTCTCTTCTGAATTTCCTTCCCCTTTCAAAGACTATCTGGACTCTGTTTGGCTCCCTGTGACAGAGAAATTTGCAAATGCTTGCACCAAAAAAATGCCCCATTTTGACCAATGAACCACTTCAAGGATTGAATCTTCCCACTCTGATATCAAATCTCATCTTCTTGGTTCTCAATCAAATTTCTCCACCGTCATCAATGTCAGCGGTGGGTTACTCCTTGGAGGGTAATATCTGATCCAAGGTGTTCACGCCCAGACACTGAAATGTTGAGATCTTCAGGCTCGAGAATACTAGCAGTGATGTGTTGGAATTTCAACTCTTCCCCTCTCATTATTTTTTGTTTTTATTTCTTTCTTAGAATCATTAAAATTATAGTAATATGAAAGAAGTCTGATGTGTGCCATTGTCACCCTCTTATCTCAGTAAATTGCTTCTTGTTTCTTGTTTCTTCTCAACTGATCAAGAAGAATTAACGTCCCTTCCTGTCTGTGATGTCTTTGTTTTTCTTATTCAGCTTATCTAGAACCAGCATAATTATAGCTCTTTTTTGTCTAGTCTGTCTGATCTGAACTCAATTCATCTCTCAGTTGTTTTTATTCAATTTACACTCAACCACATTTTAGCCAACTTGTATCTATTCTACTTAAACATAGTCTAGTCCAAGAAATTATCTTCATTGGTTCTCCTCCCTCTTCTTCCATACCATCTTGAGCCAATACGGTGACTCTTTTTGAGTGTCTCTAACCTTATATCTTAATCTTTCTCATCCGCCTCTTCCAAAACTTCGAGCCCAGAAAGCCAGAAATTCAACATGATGTGTGGATATGAGAGGAGTCAAGCTAACTTGAAGTAGTGATGTGTTGATATATCTTCAAGCTCAAGAGGAATAGTGTAATGAAAATGATATTTTATTATCTTCTCTTCTGAAAATCTGGGGAACAATAGAGTTTGAGGAGTACAACTTATATATGCTATCTGAAGCAGGTGACTAAATATAAGCATATATAAAAGATGCTAATAATAAAATAAGAGGGAAATGAAGATAAAATAAATACAAGAGTAATAAAAGAGGCAGATGCTGTAGCACAACACAATTTAGCCAGTTCAGGGGTAACTGGTTTGGGCTTGCCAGCTGACAATCAAGCTGATCACCAATGCTCTGAAAGCTCAAGATCACAAACTCTGTGCTCAATTTCATCAAAAAAAATCAAAACCCTCAAAAACCTCTCCCCAGTCTTCAATAAATGTCTTTGACAAATCACTGATTTTGCCCTCAGGAAAGCTCAAAACAATTATGAGATGGCTGCCATAAGGATCAAGCAGAAGAATCCACCTGAAGAGTGAAACAATTGTCACACAATCCATACTGGAATCCCTTGTGTGCACCAAATTCAGACATATATTTTGGCCCAGGAACTCATGGAACCTGGAGATTTCCATGCACAATGGCACCTCAAGATATGTTTTTCTCTTTCATTTTCCCTTTTTTTTTCTTTATCTATGATGGGTGGGAGTGTGGGGAATCCATACTAAAATTTGACAAATTTGGGGGTTGCTGCTTGAATTTTTGGGGGTTGCTGCTCAAATTTTGGGGGTTGCTGCTCCAATTCTGGGTGTCGCTGGTCTAATTCTTGGGGTTGCAGGTCTAATTATGGGGTCACAGGTCTAATAGGGGTTGCAGGTCACATTTATGGGGCAATGGTGGGCCAGCTACGCTACCCATAGTGTTAGCTTATTAAGCTACACTACATTAAAGCTACCATTAGCGCTAATTTTTGACAACTAACGCTATAGGATTTTTTAAAAAGAATTGTAGCGTTAGCGTAGGGTTAGCTTTGCTCCCCAAAGTACAAATAATGCTAACCAGATTTCCCGTTAGCAGTGTTGTAGCGGTGTTAGTTGTCAAAAAAGCTACGCTAACAAGTAGCGTAGTTTGTGTATCAGCTACGCTAACGCTACATGTTAGCGTAACTCCAGCTAACAGGTAAGCTAACCAAGTGATGGTAGTGGAGGAGAACAGTGTTATGATTACTGGAAGAAAAAAATCAGATAAAAAGAAGATGATATATAAACAGTATCTATATATTGAACTTCTTTCTGAAGAGCACCAAACATAAACAATAATAGCATGACAATGAGAGATAAAAGATAAAACCAAGTTATTTTTTAGAAGTTTTTGAGAGAAATCAACATAATTCTTTAAAATCTTTTGAGCCTTCTCAAACTTTCCTGTTACTTGAATCCCTTGTTTGAGCC
This sequence comes from Puccinia novopanici, assembly GCA_004348175.1. NCBI lineage: Eukaryota > Fungi > Basidiomycota > Pucciniomycetes > Pucciniales > Pucciniaceae > Puccinia > Puccinia novopanici. The sequence goes on from SMGU01004910.1 coordinate 9,126, forward strand.
ACATATGACTACTCACACACCTCTCAATTTTCCGTGGCTTCAAACTTCCACAACCACTGGAGCAGACATCAGCTGCTGAGGAAAACGTTTGCTCAGCAGCACAAGATGATGCTGAGCTGGCTAAGTAGTCTTTAGCCAAAGATGATAGGACAGGAAACGTCTTTGAATGATCCTATAATACAAATATAAAAAGAAATCAATATCAATTGCTCAAAACATGGAAATATAAATGAAATACCTTCCACCATATTAAAACGCTCTTCAGATCCTTGGCAGCTGGACCTGTTGAGCGTTCCATGTTTTTGACATAGGCCTCTAGCTCTTTTCTTTCTGCAGAATCAGGAGGAGCATTGAACAACTCAAAGATATTATTGTTATCGACTTTTGGAGTGTCCTTCTCTTATTCTTCAATATCGTCCTGGCTCTTCTTCAGGAGTGCCTCTTGCTTGTTGAAATGCTTTTCCAGTAGTGATTGTGCTTCTTTTCTTTTTCTGGCCAGCAATGAGCGATAAATCTGAGTCAGAATGCAGGATGAAGCAAAGTAGCCATCACCAAGGTCTCACATCCAAGCGCCTCTTCTTGATATTCCTCAAGCTTGGTTATCATATTGTGATAAATTGGATGAAACACATTTTCTTGGGCACCGGCTGCTTCCTTCTTCTTCAAGTCTTTGATTGTTTGAAAATAATTTGCCAAAACTAAAGCACCGGTAGTACCATCCCCTTCCATTTCCTTGGTAAGAAAATTGAAAAGCTAACATAGCAATATTATCAGTTGAATGAACCAAATCAGTAAAAATGTTATGATCACTCACCTTCAACTCATTGTTCAAATGCTTGATTTGCATCCAATTGGCTTGCGTGAACTGGATTTCCTTGAAGTGA
>SMGU01004912.1:0-25443 GCA_004348175.1 Puccinia novopanici
AATCTGCTGCATAGGTGAGCAAATGGTCAAAGCAATGTTCTGAAGAAAAGAAAAGAAAAAGTAGGTTACAATTCAAGCAGAATAAAGTGTGTCCAAGTATCTCTTTGCCAGGTCTCCGACTAGCCCGGGTCCCACCGCGCTTGAGCTACCCAAACCTAGGAAAAAGATCACACACAGCAAGCACATAAGAGTTAAAAAAAATCCAGACGAAATGGTGAGAAGCATCGAGATAAGATGATGGCAACTTACCATAAAGCGTGACCATATCTCCCTTGCCACCATCTTTGTCACCTTTGACAGATGCCACGCCTTCCTTTAGATCTTGAATCAGAGTATCGATTGCTGTCGTCGTCGGCTTCGTGCATGCGATGTGCAAGGCGGGCGGAAATTGCAATGCGGTCACTGTAGAGCAGGATAAGGTAAGCATCTTTCTTCAGCAAATCCAAATCACTATCACGGAAATGCCACACAACTCTCAAACCAAACTTACAATGCCATCCTTTAGAACCGAGATAATCGCCCAGTTGATAGATATTTACGCCCATTCCTTTCCTGTCCTTAAAAGCCACAACGCAAACCAATGGCTTGCCCAGCACTTCCAATTCCGGGATTTCTTCCCTGATGGCCTTTTCCAACTTTTTGGCTGCCCCGACAATCGCCCGACAGCTCTCCAAGTACCCCTCTTTTCCCATATACATCATTGCTGCCACGTGCCCGCGATTATTGAGCCGGGTCGAGAGCCTGCAATCGAGGGGGAAGCTGCAATAATAATGGTGGCAAATTTCTGTCAGTGGGTAAACTCATCCTGTCTCTTAAATGTCAACCGCCTTACCAAAAACGCCTCCGGGCCAGGTCGGATAGACGGTGTATTGGTATTCACGCCATTTTGATGTTCGGTCTGTTCCAATCAAGGATCAACATCAACATGACTTTGAAGAAGCAAGAGATAAAGCGATGCATACTCACACATAATCACACTACTGCCTTTTGGCGCAAACCCATACTGCACAAAACCAAGAGTCTCTTTTAGGCCGACTTTCGGGATGTGGCTTGGAGAGGGTAAATGAGAATAAGTACCTTGTGAGTATCGCAAGAGATGGAGGTGACGCCTTCTACCCGGAAGTCAAAAGGGTCCATTTCATAACCACACTGGGCAACAAATGGGACCAGGAAGGATCCAAGACAGCAATCGACGTGTAAACCGAGGTTGTATCTTTTTGCCAACTTGCCCAGTGCGGTAATATCATCAATCGCACCGTCAGGGTAGTTGGGAGCCGAGCCGCAAAGCTGAATCAAGTGATTAAAACATGTGCAAAGGTTTCGTTGGCTACCGAATTGTTATCATTTGGGAGAGTTGTTCGGACAACTGACCATTACTGTGTTGGGGTTGATTGCGCGTTTGACTCGGGCAACGTCCACCCGACGAGTCTTCTCATCGACAGGAATGTAATGGATTTTGATGCCGAAATAATGAGCAGCCTTGTCAAATGCAGCATGAATGCTGTTGGTGCAATCATCTCGGGCTCTGTGATACCCTTGACATCGCGTGCCCAATCGCGATAGCTCTTGCAAGCCATTAGAATTGACTCAGTACCCCCGCTGGTGACCGTGCCACCTGCCTCAGGGGAGCGTTAAAAAGCTCCAGAACCATTTTGACTACTTCGGCTTCCATTTTGCGTACCCCAGGGAAGACGTCCGGGTGGAGAGGGTTGCTGATAACATACTTGTTGATTGCGGAGCAGATGACTTGTTCCAGCTCCTCTCCACCATGGTAAACGGCACCTGAGACTTTGCCGGACTGCCAGTTTGACGACGGTAGTCGTGAGAGTGAGTCCAGCTCGTCCCTCAGCCATTCAGGCGATTTACCGCTCTTGGGTAGCTCAAGCCATCGAACGATTCCAGGGCCTTTGGGGGCCAGCTTTTTCTCCATGTCGGCAGACGCATCATCCAGTTGGCTAGTCACCTTGCGCTTGATAGATGGAACACGGAGTGCACATTTGAAGCCAAACTACGCAGATACATATATATATCGAAAGAAACATCATGAAGTCAGGTGACGTGAGCGATTCAGGAGAGGAAAAAAGCGAGGTGATGGAAATTACAGTTGCCAGTTGTACGTAAGTCTCGTTGATAGTTTTCCTGATTCCTCTTGCACGGAGATGACGGTAACACGAAATGAAATATTTCCAGACGACGTACCAAAAAACCAACTGTTTGATTAAAGAACTAACAAATAGATCAGCTACCCTGCCATACGGGGAATCAGAGCCAGCAAGATAACTAAAAATTGGGGTGACGAACACTTCTCAAGCCCTTAAGTGACAGGAGGTTTTGGAGTCGGTTTCGAGTCAGACCGCCAGCCATGACGTCCGCAAGTGAAAAAGCAAGGCAGGTGGGGTTGTCAGGATGAGGGGCTGGAGGTTCAAAGTGTGGCACGCCAGTGGGGGAGGAAAGAGAGGAAAAAGGTTAGGCTTCGAGTGCTACTGATCAGATCGACAAGATAGCTGAAGACTCACTGCTTAAGTTTCCTTGATCGGTCAGGAGTGGTCGAGCCTGTTGAGGCTGAATGGGTGCCTGGTGGATGACTGTTTACAAGGCTGGCAGAGCCCCTGACTGTCTCAGGGATCTCCGCGCGGGTGGGCATCCCGCATCGCCCCCGGGACCAGGGTTCTGCGATCACATCTTCGTTTTAGCTCGTGCGTTACGTAGACGACGTAAGCTACAGTCAGTCCTTCCAGAAAGTATGTACAGCCTTTCCGAGAAAGCTTGCGGACTCTTTTGTTTTTTGTTTTTTGTTTTGAGCCCGCTTTTTTTGTTGTACAGCTGATATGAAAAAGCTTGCAGTTCCGCCGCCGATTTTTTTGTCATTTTTGCCATTGCACAAGTTCAACCACCACAGTTAAAATCACAATTTCTGGTGAATCAATCCAAAAAGAGTTTCAAATAATGATTATGAATAAAAATTTTGGAAAAAATAAAAAATAAAATTTGTGAATTTTTTAATTTTTTGCTGATTTTCAAAAATGCATTTGAAGTGCCTAGAAACTCAGAGAGTAAAGCCTGGAATGTGATAAGAATGATAATAAAGAAAAAAATGTGAACCAAAATAGCAAGGCAATTTTAGTGGTCAGCAAAATAGGGCCAAAAATTGAAATTAAAATAAATTTTGCACTGAAATCAGATCTAATTCAATTTTCGGGCCTGTTTCTATGGACACTAAATTTGCTTTGATATTTTGGTTCAAAAATTTTTCATTTATTATCATTCTTATCACATTCCAGGCTGTACTCTCTGAGTTTTCTAGGCGCTTCACATGCATATTAAACATTTTTGAAAATCAGCAAAAAATTAAAAAAATTCACAACTTTTATTTTTTTTATTTTTTCCAAATTTTTCTTCATAATCATTATTTGAAACCCTTTTTGGATTGATTCACCAGAAATTGTGATTTTAACTGTGGTGGTTGAACTTGTGCAATGAAAAGTGTTACAACAAAAACTTTTGTCTAGGCACTGTACATTCTTCTAACTTAATTGTAATTTGGATTCAGGTCTTGGGACTGCACCAATCAACTCATAGTGCAAAAATATATCTCTGGCTGCCCGTCACATGGGGCAGGCTGGCCTTAGTGCTGCCCCAGGCCCCAGATCCTGGCTATTCAGGCTCTCCTGGGGCCTGTACAGTGCCTGGACAGGAGTTAAGGGCGCAACACTTTTCATTCCACAAGTTCAACCACAACAGTTAAAATCACAACTTCTGGTGAATCAATCCAAAAGGGTTTCAAATAATGATTATGAAGAAATATTTTGGAAAAAAACAAATTGTGATTTTTTTTAATTTTTTGCGGATTTTCAAAAATGTTTAATATGCATTCAAAGCACCTAGAAAAATTAGAGAGTACAGCCTGGAATGTGATAAGAATGAAAATAAATGAATTTTTCTCTAACCAAAGTAGCAAGGCAACTTTAGTGACTAGTGAAATAGGGCCAAAAATTGGAATTAAAATATATTCTGCACTGAAATCAGATCTAATTCAATTTTCAGGCCAGTTTCTATGGCCACTAAATTTGCTTTACTATTTTGGTTCAATTTTTTTCATTTATTATCATTCTTATCACATTCCAGGCTGTAATCTCTGATTTTTCTAGGTGCTTCAAATGCATATTAAGCATTTTTGAAAATCAGCAAAAAATCAAAAAAATCACAAATCACAACTTTTATTTTTTTATTTTTTCCAAAATATTTCTTCATAATCAATATTTGAAACCCTTTTTGGATTGATTCACCAGAAATTGTGATTTTAACTGTGGTGGTTGAACTTGTGGAATGAATATGTTGCACCCTTAACTCCTGACTAGGCACTGTACAGTGCCTAGCCAAACGTTTTTGTCACATTTTATTTATTTATTTATTTTTTGTAAAATGTGAGTGAAGCCTACTAAAAAGTCTGAAATCCATCTCAACAGGATTTTAGCCGTCATTGATGCCAAAGGAGGGCCAACTAGATGTCAATTTTTCACTCTCAACAAAATCAAAATTAAATGATTTTTTTTTTTGAAATTTTTTCATTTGTAATCACTCTTCCCCAGTCTCAAGACTCCCATAGCAATTCTCTTTTTCCCTCAAAAAAGGTATTAAAGAATGTAAAAAAGAAGCAAAAACCTATGAATTTTATTTTTATTTTATGATGTTTTTTAGTTTCAATTTTTCATATTCATACTTATCAGTCCCTAAGGACCATGGCAAAAAAAAAAGGATTGTGATGATTGGCTGTTTCCTTTTTTTTCAAAAAAACAATTGCCTGACAAAAGTTTTTTTCAGGTTTTTTTTTTTTGTAAAAACAAAGAAACAACCAATCATCACAGTTCTTTTTTACAGGGTCCTCAGGGACTGATAAGTATGAATAAGAAAGATTTGAAACTACAAAGTAATATAAAATGAAAATGAAAATACATAAGTTTTTGACTTTTTTTTTACATTTTTTAATGAATTTTTTGAGAGAAAAAGGGAAATGCTATGAGGAGTGTTGAGAGTGGGGAAGAGTGATTATAAAAGAAAGAATTCAAAAAAAGATTTATTAATTTGTTTGTTGAGAGTGAAAAATTAGCATCTAGTTGGCCCTCCCTTGGCATTGAAAACAGCTGAAATCCTTTGAGGCATTGATTCTACCAGATGATCAAAGTTTGAGGCTGGAAATTTGTCCTAGGCTTGCTTGAGGGCTTTGTGCATTTCTGGAATGGTCCATGGCTGATAGAGCTCCTGGATCACCATGCCAAAATTGAGGGCAATACATGTCAGGGGACATGCAGATAACTTCACATTAGTAATTCAGGACATACACTCAGTAATATTTGGTTCTACTCCTTGATAAGGACAAAGGGGCCATTTTTATCATTATGGAATATCACAAAAGTAATTCTGGAGTTTCAATAGATGTTACTGAATGTCACCTGACATGCATTCCCCTCACTTTTGGCATGGTGGATGTTGCTCTTGAGAAGGAACCAAATGTTCTCAATTGTATTCAAATCCAGTGATTGAGCTGGCCATGTCATCTTTTCAACAGATTTCTTGGCTAGAAATTCATGGTTGGCTTTAGCTGTGTGGTTTGGGGTGTTTTCCTCCATCAATGACAGGTTATGAAGGGGATCAGCTTTGTTGAGGAAAGGGATTAACACCTTCTTGTAAATGTTCTGGATAAATTCAGTTGCTTTTCTTTGACCAGGTGGAACAACAATCAGAGGAGATTTCTTGTTGCTGAGTAAAGAGTCCCATACCTTTGTTGAGAATTGCCCACTTTTGAATTTTGGGACAAGATTGGCTGGATCATATTTCATCTTTGATCCATGCCAAACATTCACCTGTCGACTGCTCTTCCTGAATCCAAAGGAGGACTCATCAGTCAAGAGGACCTTGCTCTTGTCATCAAAGGTCCATTTGATGTGGTCCTTCGCAAACTAGAGTTTTTGGTCTTGGTGTGTATCATTGAGAAATGACTTTTTAACCGCAACCCAGTTGTTAAAGCCAAGATCATGGGCTTGGTGGCAAGTTGTCTGAGTGGAAATTTTTGTGGGGAGCTGTTCCTTTGCTTCCAAAATCTTTATTTTTGGATTTGCCTGAAAGATCAATTGGAGGTGACAGAGATCCCTCTTTTTGGTCTTGCAAGGTCATCTTGATCTAGCTGCAGTGGCAATGGTGCCTCAGGTTGGCTCTTGAGCAACACTTGACAAGACCATCAATCTTGCCATTCCAATACATTTCACAATTGCCAGCTTGGTTATTCCTGCATCCGCCATGCCAACAATCTTGGATTTTCTTCAGTCTATTTGTGAGTGCAAGCCATCTAGAAAATATGAAAAAACATAAGTAAAAGTAATATGATAAAAACAGAAAAAAATTAACTTTTTCCTTGTTTGATGGCCAATAAAGCAAGATGTGAATTTGAAGAAAGAAACTAGGGATGGATTTCTGACTTGTTAGTATGCTCCTCACCATTAAGATTTCACTGACATTTCACAAAAATATATATATATATAAAATAACCTGTGAAAAAAATTTTTGTACAGGCACTGTATACCAGACCCATACAGCTTGGTGGCTGAGCTGAAAAATATCCCTCACAAAAGCAGCAGCAGAACTGCAAGCTTTTTTCTATCAGCTTTATTTTTTCTTCAGCCTCTTAGCCTGTATGTTATTGAACATACAGGCTAATGGCAAGGTGCATTCTTTTTATCTTTTTTGTTTTTGAGATTTAGGTCTCAAGAGCTGCACCAATTGAATCCTTGTGCACAATTGGGTCTGATGCCACTTGTCACATAAAGCCATGCTGTTGAAGTGTGGCCCCAGGACCCAGAATGCTGCTTTCAGGGTGTCCAGGGACCTGTGTGAAAGAATTTTACAGCTTGGTGGCTGAAAGTAAAAAATTGGACAAAATTTCTGCTTTCCACACCAAAAGATTTCTTGTAAAGGCTGTATTTTCCCATAACCATGAATTTCACTAATGCATATTTTTATATGCACTGTCTGGGGTTGCCAACATATGTATTATTACTGCAGGTGGATTTGTTTCTGGTTTTTTGAGTTCTCCATACTTTGACATAGCTCTATGCCAAGTATAGAAAATTATGGAGATTTATTCAGGAAAATATGGTCCAATGGACCCATAAATGAGCCTGCCTAATGATTCTCCATAAATTTTTACACTTGCCATAGTGTGGAAGCTACACCACGGCCACATGTCCAAGGATTGCAAAGTAGGAAAAAACTGGTTTCACCCAGAATTTTTTTTTTGTTTTCTGCTTCACAGATGCTGGAATTGATCCTTGTTTCCATTTGATGAAAATATTGACTCTCCACCACAGGTGTGAGATTCAGGTCTCCTGATCAATTCGACATTGATCTTCAGGAGTGTTTTGGAATCCACTTGCCACAAACATCACATACTCTCATGAATGAGGCCAGTGTTGAAGTTTAAAAATAGGCACTACTTGATACAAATTGAACACATCCATGTGATACTTCATAAAAGCATTGGAGGCAATACCATCACACAAGCTGTAAATAGCCAATATACTCAACAAAAACCAACACATTAGCAATGTGTACTTAGCTCAATGGTTAGAGCATGACTTATGAATGCTTAGGTTGTGGGTTTGAGTCCCACCAACGGTGGGCCGCTACGCTACACTACGCTACATGGCCGATAACCGTTAGCGTAGCACTTTTTTTTTTTCTTGAAAATTTGTGTAGCGTTAGTTGTAATTGTATTCAGCTACACTAACCGTTAGCGTAGCGGAAAAAGTTCTTTAAATTTTTCTGTAGCGTTAGTTGATTTTTTTTCCACTACGCTAACAGTTAGCGTAGCTTTTTTTGCGCTAACAGGATTTTGAAGAATCTGTAGCATAACTTTTTCCCAGCTAACAGCCAGCGTAGCGTAGCTGCCCATTTGGCTACGCTACGCTGCGCTACACAAGCTAACACACGCTAACCACTCAACTAACACTCAACTAACCACACAACTAACCATTGAATTTTTGGAAAAGGGTGGAATTGAACCCATGCACTCAAAAGGTATGACTGGCCAAGTGGTATGTAAGGGTCACACAGAACACTGGACCAGTGCTACCCTTTTGAGGATTTTGGGAAGGCCAGTATATTCTTGAAGAGCCTTCCTGTCATTTTGTGCTTGCTTCTGCTTATATTGGAGTTGGGCATCTTCCTTATTCCTGTTATGAGTTCTATAATAAATTATTTCAAGTCCCCAGGCCAATTTCAGCCCGAGATCAATCATTTCAATATTATAGTTTTCATAACAAGAAAAGGAAGAGTCAAAACCAAAATAGGCATAGCAAGAACAAAAGATAATGATTAAGAATTAGCCATCTTCATCCAAGCTTGTATAATAAGTATAATATTAAAGTTGAACAAGATAAAAGATTATTTTATAAGAAAAACATTAAACAATTTGTAATGAAAAGTTGAGGAATAAAGCTTTCACAGTATTTTACACTTAAACAAGATAAATAATGATTTTATAAGAAAAAATTGAACGATTGAATGATGAGTGAGTGTTGATGAAAAAGTGATGAAATGGACTGTTAAACAAGTGAACAATTAATGTTTTGACATATTTATTCATGGTTGGTGTTCATATTCAAGGTTGTTATCCTCATATGGTATAGCAGGACTAAAATTTTGGCCTGTCTGGAGGTCAAATGTGATCCACTGGGTACAATTAGATCCAGGCAGGACCTTGTGCCAATTGAGCCCTGTGGACCACACCTCACCTCAGGAAGCTCAAATTTTGACTCCATTTATACTAATAATAGCAATTTTGACCATAAATAAGGCTTTCTACTACTCCACAGCTGAAAATAAATCAGAAAAATTTAAAAAAATTAAAAAATTAAAAAAATTAAAAAATTAAAAAAATTAAAAAAATTAAAAATTAAAAAATTAAAAAATTAAAAAATTAAAAAAATTAAAAAATTAAAAAAATTAAAAAAATTAAAAAATTAGAAAAATTAAAAAATTAAGAAAATTAAAAAAATCGGAAAACTCAAGAAATAATAAAAACAAAAAACAACTCGACAAAAAAGGTGTAGCTGATAGCTATGCTACAGGTTAGTGTAGCTGAAGCTACGCTACAGATTAGCGTAGCTGATATATAAGCTACACTAACCTGTAGCGTAGCTGATACACAAGCTACACTACTTGTTAGCGTAGCTTTTATGACAACTAACACCGCTAACAGGAAATATGGTTAGCGTTAGTTGTACTTTGGGGAGCACAACTAACGCTACAATTTTTTTTCCAAAATTCTGTAGCGTTAGTTGTCAAAAATTTGCGCTAACGGTAGCTTTAAAGTAGCGTAGCTTAATAAGCTAACACTACGCTGCGCTACCGCTACGGGTAGCGTAGCTGGCCCACCGTTGGTCCCACAGTACAAAAAATTCATTTTCACTTGTTCAATATCCAGCCTAGGCCACAAAAATTGATTTCCCAATGAAATCAATTATGGTCTTCTCTGTACTGCCCAAAATTGAGCACAAAGTCTATTATGGGACAGATTAAGTACCCAAAAGTGCCTTGCTTGCCCTTGGAATCATAGCCTATCATTTATGTCTTCTGCATCTGCATGGCAGAGCCATCATGATCAGAGATCAAGTCCCTCTTAAGAATGATTGTGGTCACTTCTGTCTTTTAACTCACTCACATGCTCTTGCAATCATATTTTATCCAAAATCAGCTGCTTTCCTAGATGATCCACCAATTGAATGAATAATTGGAGTGCTAATTACCAGGCCCAGGACATCCTCAGTGATTGAATGGGCATGCACTGGTAAATTGGCCCTGAAGTTGAATTTATTCCAATTTCAAGTGGCTGTGGTGTAGCAGATGAGTTTGTGGAATGCAGGCAGATATTGATGATTTTTTTTTTCTTTCTGTGTAGGAGAAGATATCTGAAGAATTTTTAAAGACAACCAGGAATAATATAAAATCAAGTTCTGCCAATAGCAGAAAAATGACCAATATTCTCAGTTGAAGGGGCTCAAGTGCCTTCACAAAGAGACTAGAGATGGGGCCCAAGTGCCTTCACAAAGAGACGAGAGATGTGGCTCAAGTGCCACCTCTAGGCTCAGATTTTCAGAACCAATAATTTTCATTCTCTCTTTTGGGGCAGCATAAGTAGACTAAGTACAAGGGAACAAATTGTGGTTTTAATAAGGCTAATCAATTAGTTAGAGCAGCAAAGGGGTCTGGAAATTAAAAGTGAGCATTTTTAGATAAAAAATAGAAGGACAATATCAAAGAGCAAACTCAGAATTTCAAAACTTCAAGATTCCAAATGTGAAGTTTGCACACCCTACAACACATAGAGCTATATAGAAGTATGGAGACTTGAAAAACTCATAAATGAATCCACCTACTGTGTACCAACTGTATGCTGATTTGCAGACCACTCTCTTACATGAATGAATGTCATTAAATTTCTAAATTGGATTGATGAAAACTACTAATACCTCCCTTGTAGGAGGATAGTTATTCCTTGTCTAATTTCTAGTTTCTTTGCATTTTTTCTGTGCAAGGCGTCTCAGAAGGGTTTAATGGATAATCATGAGAGTTTCAATTCCTGAAAGCTTTATCAAGATATCTTTCCTCTTCATCATTTTAGGAGCAGATTTTTCTGAGTCTACAGTTTTTTTGAATTAAACAAATCAACATTTCAAGTTCAAGAGTAGAATTTTAACAGACAGGAAAATCATGACAACCTTCACCAGACCCAAAACATTCTGGGGTAAATGATGGAATAAAATAAACTTAAATTCAGTTATATACCTTCTTTCTGAAGACTCCTGGTATGTTTAACTGGAAATTTCCATTTTAGTTCCTGAATTTCAATAGTGAGTCTATATAACTTCCCTAGGAATGTTGCAAACAATTAATTTACACACAAATTCCCTTTTTTGCCAATGAAAAACTAACTTGTACATTTCAAATTGTGGAAATTATTAGAAGAGTTAGTTTGGATAAATAATTAATTTTTTATCTTATGCAATGTAGGATTTTAAAAACACTTGCATTCATGCTGAATATTATAAGAAAATTAGTGAGATGAGGAGCTTATGGTAAGCAACAAAAAATGTTGATTGGAATGGGAATGATATTAACAAGATCTGAGAAATCATTCACCTGATTGAGAGCTTATGGTAAGTGATGAACAGCAATGTTGATTTGGAAGGAAATGATATTAAAAAGATCTGAGCAATGATTTCTGAAAATTGAATTCAACTAGAATGAGACAAAAGATGAATTTAAAATTAAATCAATCATTTATAATAAAACAATGAGATAGAAAACAGTAACACAATGACCAAGCAACAAATTACACCTGATTGAGATGAGGAGCCTATGGTAAGCAACAGATGAGAATGTTAATTTGGAAGGTAATGATCTTAAAAAGATCTGAGAAACTATACATGAAAATTGAATTCAATTAGAATGAGACAAAAGATGAAATTACAATTGAATGAAGAGAAAGCAAAAAGAGATGAAATGGGCTAAAAATCTTAGTCCTACACCAGCTTTTATTCCAGTGTCAGTGCACTCTCGAGCACTGAAATTCATCATTGTTAGCTCTTGATCTTGAACCAATGAATTGTATTTGTCATTTTTCTCCAGCTTTGCATTGGTTATTCCTAATCACAGATATTTCACTCATGAAACCTCCATTCATTTTCATTAACTTTTAAACAAATTGAAAATCTTATTCAAGGATAAAAAATTTCAACAAAGCCATAAATTGTTTTCTCCTTGTAATTAATTATCTCAAATCAACTCAAAAATATTACTTCCCCTAGAAATTCCATTTCATTCATTCTTTTCCATTCTACCCTGTTTTCTTTTACATCATTACTTCCACTTTTCCATACAATAAAAATTGGTCAAACTCATATTTATGGTTGAATGCAGCTCAAAATTCAAATTCCAAAATGTTAGCTTTCTGAAATCATCTTCTCAATTTAATCTCATGATATGATGCTGAATTTTCCACTAATGAGTTAATAAATTGGATCCTTCTCATCATTATTTAGCTGAAATCATCATGTTAATTATTTTAAATCTCTCTCTTGATTATTGATTTTTATTCCTGCCTCTCACCTTCTTCTTTTCTTTTTCCAAATAAAAAATACATACTTCATCATTAATCTTCTAGAAGGTGTTTGATATACATAGTCCTCCCATATATTCTTCTGATACATTCTTCTGATCAAATCTTTTGATAAAGTCTTCTGATTTACGATTTCTTATGATTAGCCTGAATGTTATATTATTGGACTGGATTGTGGTGTGTCAAAACCTTCTCTCCCTTTAAATTATGAAGTCTCACTTGCCAGGTTTCATAAATTTAAAATTTGATGAGAAGAGGCTATTAATAAGCAAATTAAGTTCTGAATATTGTATTTGGATTTATCAAAAATTTATGACATCCTTATTTAATTGGATTGATTTGAAGCTAGTTTTATAGTCTCTAGCTGAAATTTTACAGGCTGAATCTTTTGGTTTGAATTGAGTTTTGCTTCCAGGAAAGATAAAAATCTATTCAAAACTAATTTGAAATTGTACTTATTGATCTAGGATAGATTTAGGGATATTAAGTTTTTATAACCATATACTTTTCCTCTGCTTCTGCCTTCTCCAAAAAATTCTGTCAAATTTATCTGCAAGATGACTCCACAGTTTACCACTTATTTCAGCCATAAATCATTTACATCAAATCCCAATACCTCAGGAGTGTTAGGATGGAATAGAGAAAGAAAATTCTCCCAGGATTTGCTTTATCAAAGTCAAAATTTCTAAGACTTCTGGAAAGTATAAAACTTCAAAAGAAAAATTTTCTCAACTTTCTGCAGTTGGCATGCAGAAATTGCAAGGAAACTTGATGTGTTACTCCAAGCTTTCTTCAAAAGTGATTAAACCAAGCTTCAATGTACAGTCACTTACACACTGCGCAGTGACTGTACTTCCAAAGAATATACATATGCAAACAGGTGGAGTTTGGATAGCAGCTTGGCTGGAGCCTGATATATGTCAACTGCAGGCAGTTGAGTGAGTTTTTTTGCAGTGTTAAATAAAATATTTCTGGGCACTGCCAGGAAACTTAGCATGGCTAAGTTTACATTCAGTTCCTCTGATTGCACAACATGAGGGGAGTTTACAGCAATGAGCATTCTTTTTTTCTTTTTTTTTTTTTTTTTGGACTTGTCAAAAATTCTAACATGACTTTCACTCAGTTTTTACACCTCACATCAAGAAGATGTCATTGACCACATAACTGATGCCTCCAGGTTTGACCTATCAGCTTGGTCAAACCAACATATCAGAAAGATGTATCAGTCACTAGATTTTTTTTTTTTTTTTTTGCTTTTTTAGATTCATTCTGTATAAGCTAGAATGTGGAGTACAAATTAATAAGGAAGATTGAACGCAAACCAAAAAGCTGTTGTGAACCCCCCTAGTAAGTAGGGTGAGTGTAGCCCAAGCTTACTGGGATGAGTCCATTCCGGTTAGGTTTGCTGGTAGGGAGGATTCTCCTAAATAAAGGAAAGTATTGAATCATATTCGTGCATCATGGAGCCTGCAGGGAAGCAAATCTATTGGATGCTATTATGCTGTTGCAAGGTGTGCACTCTTATCTTGAGGTGTGACGTTTTGTTGAAGTAGAACACAGAATCAACTTGCCTCCTAATAGCGATGATTTGAAGGCAAGCAAGCATATGAGTGCGGCTGTTGTAGCAAAATAGTAAGCGGTTGCTATGGGCTCAGGTTGGTTGGATGATGGATAGATTGTTTGGCTGGTGCGAGGTTGGATTCTCCTGTAAATCGGACTTGTGAAAAATGCATTGATCGTGTTGGCTGTTCACTCCCTGTCACGGCCTGGCTGAGCAGCGTACATAAAGGGCCGCCTGTTGACCGTCCGGAGGTGCAACTCCCTTCAGCCTCTTCACCATCAACAACATCCACTGTCTTATCCATTCAAGTTGCTACTCTGAAGAGCCCCCTTCACCAGAAACCAATCAGAAACAACCAGCTTAACGAGCAAACAACCCTGACAAACCCATCGGTTAACCCGACCTCTCCCTTTCATTCGGCATCGGCTGCGACATCCGGCAACAAAGGTAGACTCATCTAGGCTCCTGGTCCGAACAACGAGCATCCTAAAGGGACTGTGCTCGATTGCTTCACTGATTATACATATTCTTCCCCACCCGATCACGAATTATACTCGGTCTCTTAAGCTCATCTGCTCGCTTGTCCCATCAATCGAATCCATTCACGATTATCCTGGTCGCTCCCAATTTTCAACGTGAGTTTTCTCATCTATCTACTGCAATTAAAAAAAGTTCATTTAGGCAGCGCGCGATCTACTACTAACCGTTACTTATTCCTTTCAAATCAACACCTCCCATTTTTGAAAACTTCAGACTAGAAAAAGAAAAGAAAACCGGAATTGTCAAAAATTTATCTCTGATCTCGTATTCCCTCCGGCGTCAATCAACCTGTTTTCAAGAACGTGACTCGCCCTTGCGCCACATTGCTTCGTCCTACATCCGAACCTCTCGATTCACGCAATGGAAGAGTTATTAAACCCAGTTTCTGATCCGATGTTAATCGATCAAGTCGTTCAGGCTGCGTTTAACACCCAAGGCCCGCATCAAAAACAAGCCATGGCCATTCTTGCCCAATTTCAAGAATTACCCGATTCGTGGCAAAAAGTTCCGATGATATTGGAAAATAGCCTTTCTCAAAACTCGAAGGTAGGTACCAGTAAATTTGAGATGTTCAAGGCGATAAATGGGTCACCTCATTTGGTGGACGCGTTTCCGGATCTACCCTTCATAAATCTTGAATACCGTCCGGCCCGTCCCATCACTCCCGGTGAACCTGGATATCGAGTTTTCAATACTGACGTGATGACTGCTGTTTTCTTTTCTCTCATCGTTCTATCATGCTAGTATATTGCCCTTCAAATTATGGATAAGGTTTGTCATCCTAGTCCTCGCAAATTATATCCCTAAGTTAATTCCGCAAATCATGCTACATCCTCTCCTGACTCATATCTTTCCACTATCCCGCCACCCGCGCATAGCTCATCACAACCAAGTGGAAAGCTCTTCCTGAAACGCAACGGTCTGGTATCAAGGTTAGTGTTCTCGTGAAGCTTATTCCAAACCGCAGGTGCTTAGCACCCGACCATTTTATCTCTCGTGATGTCTTAGAATTTCATCGTCGGTTATATTGTCAAAATGACCCGCGATGAGGCACAGATGGTAAAAGACAAGGCTTTCGTCAATAAAATGAATTTGATATTGGTTCAAGTGAGTGTTGCACTGTGTAACTTGATCGGATACATTTCCCTGCTAACTAGATACGATTACCCTACTTAGATTCTGAAGCAGGAATGGCCTCATAACTGGCCTGGCTTTATTCCTGAAATCATTGCCTCGTCACGAACATCTCTGTCATTATGCGAAAATAACATGGTCATCCTCAAACTGCTCTCTGAAGAAATTTTCGACTACAGTGCGGATCAGATGACCCAGGCCAAAACTAAAGCCCTCAAGAACCAGATGTGTAATGAATTTGCCGATGTGTTTCAACTCTGCAAGTCAGTATAACTTCTCCACCCAGCTGGTCACTCCCTCGAAATTAATCATGATTGAAATCTTGACAGTGAAATCTTGGAGAAAGCTACGAAGCCTAGTCTCATCGCCGCGACATTGGGTACATTACTGCGATTCTTGAATTGGATTCCGTTGGGCTACATCTTCGAGACAAGCTTGATCGACCACCTGATCAACAGGGTACGTGTGAATTTAATGCTCCGGCCTGTTGACTGCAGAGACCAGCTAATGTCATGATATTCCACATGTAACACCTTAGTATCTTGAAGAAAGGCAATATCGTAATATCACTTTAAGATGTTTAGCTGAAATTGGCTGCATAAAGGATGCCGGACCAGAATACGATTCGAAATTCATTTTGTTGCTCACCATGGTGATGTCATCAGTCAACCGCATCCTACCTCCCAACACCGACCTCAAGGAAATGTGGGACTCACAACCTCAATACGAGCAGGAGTTTGTCATGGCCCTGGCGGTGTTTCTATGTAGCTTCTTATTCAAGAACAGCAGACTTCTGGAAGTTCCGCAGCACCACGATTTACTGTGAGAATTATGAATTATTCAGTGGCCGATTGACCAAACTTTGCGCACACGCATATTCTCATGCAGCTGCTCTTTATTTTATTTTTATTTATTTTACAGGGTCAATGTTCACATGTATTTAGTCAAGATCTCGCAGGTTGACGATCGGGAGCTTTTCAAAGTATGTCTGGAGTACTGGTCAAAACTTGTCAAGGAGCTGTATGATGAACAGCAGTCTATCCCTACGGACATGGGGCCGTTGATGGGATTGGCCTGAACCTGGTCGGAGGAGCCGGTGGTGTCGGCAGTACGAGTTCCCATTTCGGTGGTGGTGGGGTCGGTAGCGAAGCCCAGGGTCGGAAGCTTCTGTATCGCGATGTTTGCAGCAATTTGCGGCTAGTGTTCATAGAAAAAATGGTCAAACCCGAAGAGGTTCGTTCGGTCATTTCAAGCTGCCGTGTCTCGCTTCCTGATCACTGATTTTACGTGCGTTTTACAGGTGTTGGTGGTGGAAAACGACGAGGGCGAAGTTGTGCGCGAATTTCTGAAAGAGACGGACACTATTGTACTGTACAAGGCCATGAGGGAGGTTTTGGTTTACTTGACTCATTTAGACGTAAGCATTGCTTTTTCTTCTTTCCCTTGAAGCATTTGCTTTGTATCTGTATGCGTCACTTGCTGACAAACGTAGAATCCAGGTTCCTGACACCGAAGAGATTATGCTTAATAAACTTGCTCGACAAGTTGACGGTTCTGAATGGTCATGGAACAATTGCAACACACTATGTTGGGCGATTGGCTCGATTTCCGGTGCCATGAGTAAGTGTTCTTCATGCACCTGATCGGTTCTTTCGTTGACCGCATGTCCGTTGTCTTGGTGTAGATGAGGAATCCGAAAAGCGGTTTTTGGTCACTGTGATTAAGGATCTCTTGGGCTCACTGAGCTGAACGTGGGAAAGATAACAAAGCCATCGTTGCATCTGACATCATGTATATTGTTGGGCAATACCCTCGCTTTTTAAAAGCCCATTGGAAATTTCTGAAAACGGTGGTTAACAAATTATTTGAGTTTATGCACGAAACCCACGAAGGTAAAGCTTCTCTCAGCGTGCGCTGCAGCAAAAGGCAGATGTTCCAACCTAGCTAACTCTTAATGCTGAATGTTACAGGGGTACAGGACATGGCTTGCGATACCTTCATCAAAATTGCTCAGAAATGTCGCCGGCACTTTATCACGCAGCAACCAGGTGAACAGGAGCCATTTGTAGATGAGATCGTGCGAAACCTCGACAAGATCACGGAAGACTTGTCCCCACAGCAGGTTGGCATTATCCTTCCAAATAATATTCGGCTAAGCTGATTTTGTTTGACTCCCCCAGATACATACATTCTATGAAGCCGTGGGTCATATGATTGCCGCTCAACCAAACAGGCCCGTTCAGGAACGTTTGATTGCTGGTCTCATGCGTGCTCCTAATGCAGTTGTAAGCTTCATGTTCGGTTCGACTCGTTCGATTCAGTTTTTGAAAGAAACTTTTCCTTCTTTTTATCAGTGGGATCGTCTGATGCAGCAGTCGGCTGCCAGTGTTGACGTTCTTGCCAACCCAGAGAACATCAAGCTATTATCAAACGTCCTTAAATGCAACGTATCAGCTTGCATGTCAATTGGCTCCTTTTTCCAGCCGCAAATCGTGCGAATCTACATGGATATGCTAGGGTTGTACAAAGCAGTGTCCGGTATAATCAGTGAAACAGTAGCTGCCGAGGGTATCATCGCAACAAAAACGCCTAAAGTCAGAGGACTGCGCACAATCAAGAAGGAGATCTTAAAACTGGTGGACACTCACATCCGACGTGCTGAAGACCTCAATAACTTGAACGACACCCTTCTACCGCCACTTTTGGATGCCGTATTGGGTGATTACAACCGCAACATTCCCGCAGCAAGAGATGCCGAAGTTCTAAACGTTGTTTCTACAATCGTTATGCGGTTAGGTGTCAGTATCCTCATTCTTTTTTTCTTCTAGGCAGGCAACTCTGCTCACTTCCAGCTTTTGCTTTAAATCTGCTATTTATGTAGCCCCTACTAACAGGAAAAGTCGCTGCCATCCTTGAACTAGTCTTTGAACCTACTCTTACCATGATCAACCAAGACTTTTCAGAATTCCCAGAACATCGTGTTGGGTTTTTCAAGTTACTGCGTGCCATCAATGCTAGTTGCTTCACAGGTTAGCAATCTTTTGATTCCGCTGAACTTGGCCCGCACCGATCAAAAAAACAAGCTAACTGCTAATACGAACAAAATTTACCAATCTGTTAAAAACAACAGCTTTGTTGGCTCTGGAACCCAACAGGTTTAAGCTGATGATGGACAGTGTAATCTGGGCCATCAAGCACATTACTCGAGATATTGCAGACGTTGGACTGGCGTATGTCCCCTTCTTGGAATCAGGGGTAAGATGACTGATGAGCTGATCCCTTATTTTTGGCTCTGTGCACCTTGGCCTTTCCTGCAGAATTCTTTTGGAGCTCTTTACGAATATATCAACTCACACAGATCCCCCACAGCGGCTGCATTTTTCCAGCAGTATTACCTGGGGATCCTGCAAGATATCTTCTTCGTCTTGACTGACGCGGATCACAAGAGTGGTAAGATCTGTTAGGGATACAGATGTGATGTAATGATAAAAGGATGGAACATGAATCGATCAGTGTTGTTTTTATTTTTTTCGGCTCATCAGGTTTCAAAGGCCAGTCCCAAGTCTTAGCCCGAATGTGGGGTCTAGTCGAAAGCGCCTCGATTGCTGGCCCTCTTTTCAACCCAGCAGAGCATGACGCAACTATGGACAACGCGCGATTCCTAAAGGAATACACCTTTAACCTTTTGAGCACGGCATTCCCACACGTCCAACCGTTGAGTATACTTTCACATAAATTATATCCCCGATGGTTGATAACAAGAGGGACATAACTGATTTCGGATTTCTATCTTCCTCTTCAACCGTCGTCACAGATTGATTATCCAGCAGTTCATCACTGGGTGCTCGGAAACGTACAGCGATGCGGCGCGATTCAAGAGTAATCTGAGGGACTTCTTGATCTCCCTGCGCGAGTACTCGGGCACGAGCGATGGCCAACATCATGATCTGTTCCAGGAAGACAAGGAGGCGTTGGCCGCTGCGAAAGCTCAAGAACAGGCGGCTATCCCTGGGATGATCAAGCCGAGTGAAATCAAAGATGAGGATGAAGAGATCCTTTAACCTGACTTCGTTCTGTTTTGTTTTTTTTTGCGCGTGGCACACTAAAACACTCGTCGTCATCACGCTTTCCCATTCTCTGATAACGTGCCCATTTAAATATTTGTGATGTTAGCACACTTTATAATTCCCTTTATATATAAACTTTTTGTTTTCTATCAGGGTGATATTACACTTTTTTTTCTTTTTTTTTTTTTTTTTTTTTTTTTTCTATTTGGAAGAGAAATAAAGGTAATGATGATTTTGTACTTCATTGCTCCACATTACTGTGAAGCTTTACTATCTGCTTCTAATTGATGCGTTATATCTATATCTATAATATTGATATAAAGGTATGTGTCACTACATAGGGGTGAGGGGAACAGAGGAATGTGAGCAAAACAGATTTAAGCCAGATTAGTTAGGCTCAGTCAAGAGGTATGTAATATCATCATGTTGCTGAATTTTCCTCCAAAACAATTCTGTCCATTTTCTTCTACCTGGCACATAGAAATATATTACCTTGAAGGCCATTCCCAAGTACCTGCATTCATAGGAACTATTCTATTTAGCCTTGTCTAGTTTGGTTTGGTTGTGTCTGGCCTTGAAAGGTTTTGCCAGGTTTTGTCTATTTCTTCTACTTTATTAATTAGTCTGATTATTATCCCTTGGACAATAATATATCAATAGAATTAATTATATAAAAGGAGTGCCTAAAATATGTGGAAACATATCTTATACGATTATGGTATTCATAATTTGGAAATGAAATCATAAAGGCTATTCACATAATTTTTTTTTTTTTTGCAGGGACCCGTCACAAGTCATAAAACTCTATTGACAATCCCCTGCAAAATTCTGAACTATGTTGTTATGTTTGACATTTCATGATTTTATGTCCAAATTATGCATACCATAGATGCTTACATACTATAAAACCTAAAAGATACCCTATGGGGTCTCAATTGTACTTGGCAGAACTCAAATCATGTGAAATAGAGCACAAGATGTTGCATTTGAGTGTTCCCAAAACATGTGCAACAGCAGTTACTGTGACCCAAGGCTGTCAAAATAAATTATATATCAAATCATTCAATTAATTGCAATATATTGAGCACATGAAATGACTTCATAGCATTGCATGAGCCACTCTGTCATAGCATCCCATTAGCACCGGAAAGTCATTGCTGAAGATAATGAGCACCTCAGAGACATTCCTGAAGATAAATAAGACCCCTTTTTCTTTACTTCCTCCAAATAAATAATTCACCCAGAAAAGCACCACAACTGTCAAATTATTTACACAACTTCAACAAGTTCTGGAATGAGTCACACAAGTAGAAACAATGGGCCTCTATTCTACATGGTGCTATGTGGGCACTATGTGTCAGCATAGCAGCCATTTTTGGGAAATTCCTGGTAGTTTTAGTGGAGTTTTTCCGCCTCTAAAATATAGCATTAGTGTAGCTGAAACCCCCGTTCAATGCTTCTGGGTAGTGTTAATGGAATTTCTTTTGGCTATGCTAGGAGTTAGTGTAGTGGGTTTTCTGTTTTTTTCTGTTGCCCCCTGGTTGCATATCAGAACGCTGCTATGCTAGGCTACACTATGACCATAGCACTTTCCCGGGAGGGATTCCTCCTGGTTGAAGAGGCTGGCCATAAGTCAGTGGCCATGTGAGCGTAGAAAAACACTTCACTAAAATTTAGTGTAGTATTTGTCTATGCTAATTCCATCCTGAAGATCAGGTAGCTTTAGCAGAAGTTTTCTGAAAGCTGATATTGCTATAAGGTTTTTTTTCTTTTTTTTTACTGGTAGTCCTACACTAAAAATAGCCATAGTTTAGTTTAAGAAAGCTAACATTGGACTATGCTACAGCTACTGCTAGCATAGCTGTACCACAGTTACAAGAAGCTCTGCTTTGCTTTCTTTTCATTGGGTAAATTTTTTAGATAACCATCCACACAGTGACTGTCTAATTGAAATCTTCCTTTTTTAATTTTACAATTCTTGAGCACTTTTGTTTCACTGTACCAGTTGTTACTTGCTGCCCTCTACCTTGAATAAATCTTAAAACCACCTAAATCACTGATGTTTGCCCAAAAATATTCTGTGGTTGTCTCAGTGGGAAGAATCCAATTAGAAATTTCAGTTTCCTTCCCTGATCTATGCAGATGTTGAGAAGAGCTTACAATTAATACTGAAGCTATTAATAATCTTGATTTAATCAATTACAACACAAAATCCTGACTGTAAGCCATTCTCAAATCCTCATCATGACTCACAAAACATACCAGTGGTCTTAAAAAACAATTTGAGTATCATAGAGGCTGATATAACCCATATTAGTGAGAAGGTAAGGCTATATGCCCATCAAAGATCTCCAGCAATAATGGACCACATTGAAGATATAAAAGAATAAATAGGAAAATCTAAATCATGTTCCAATTGAAGATACTAATCATCAGAAAAAACTCATGTTAAAGTGCTTGATACAAGCTGATATTGATATAAATGTAGAATTTTGATTTTCATATTTCTTTCTCAAAAAAGAAAACATTCTGGTGAAAATGTGGTATGACCCTCTCTATTTTTCTTTTCTATGACAAGTATGAGAGATTTAATGGTTCCATGGGATGCTCATAGTGCATGATTCAGATTTTTTCTGTTGAATTTGAAATTTCCTACTTCATTGAAATTAATGCATATGGTTGGATGAACTGCTTTTCTAGTTATTTGATCAATCTACCTGTCTCCTCTTATGTTTTGGTTGTCTAAATATTGAGCTCAAGGGATACTTATGCATCTCTTCCATCATAAAATGTAAACTGTTGGTCATCCCAAGATGTGCCTTTGTGCCTCAAGGAACCAATATCTTGAGCTGTATTTCCGGAAATTGTCTTGGATAGACTGGGTTTTATGGTTAAAATTTGAGAAAACTTTTTTGAATTTGTTGAGCTAGCAAACCCCGGCATTGGGGGCAAAGTGACATGAATTCTAAAAGATTTCCAGCAACTAAAAGTGCATTTCGTATCAGAAAAGAGGATACAATATTTGCTATTTATAGGTAAGAAAATAGAGAATAGAAATTCTTTGTACCTAAAAGCAGCACAAGGTAGTATTGAAAATAGAGTGATAGAGTAGAGGAAAACTGTCTGCTTATCGTACGCCAGGTAGAATAAGCAGCCTAAGTAGGGCTGTGACTATGAATGATTATTATACATTCATGTTAGCTTAGGTTTTCTCTTATCTCTAAAATCACTTCTCTTACAATTTTATAATCGATGTGTCTTTTTATTTTTACTGTCACTTAAGACTTCGGACACTCCTTTTCTGTTTGCAGAACAAGTCTTTTGTCAGATCTCATTCTTCTAGAGTGTCTTTCAACACAGTTGCTAGCTTACCAAAGTAAAGAGATTGATTCTCTTCTTCGTTCGCCTTGGTAGCTTGTGTTCTTGCTACTTTGTCCGAGTAAGAACAACTGTTACAATAGGGCAGAGCTAATTAGTTTGCTGCCTATCTTCTATCTTTCATTCCTTACTCACCTGTTGTCTGACGGGTGGTTCTGCGTTTGATCAGGTTGTCTTGTCCTTCGCTCTGAATGAAAGATGCTATTGTAGAACGGAACTTGTTAGTTAACCGCTTTCTCTCTACCTTTCTTTTCTTGCTCACCTGTTGTCTAGCGGGTGGTTCTTTCTCTGGTCGAGTTGGTTCTTTCTCGATTCTGTCTCACAGATAAGCGGCTGTGGTCTTGGTTCTGCACCGAAGCAAATGTTTGCATCAGCTCAGTACTCAGCTCGCTTATTGTCTAAACTTGCATGCAGGATTTGGCTTACCGATCCTTGCAGCTAGACTCTGCTTACACACCCTTTTGTCAGATGTTGCTGCTGAGCTTGAGCTTGTATTTCTACAGGTAGCACCTAAGATAGGTGCTGTATTCCGGGTATGCCGGCTTGTCCCTATCGCGATGACACCACCATTGTTCGCATACGGACAGCTCATCAACAGGATATAAAGATGTGACGACTGTGAAGAAATGTATGGCCCGACGGAAAGGTCCACGTCACGGTAAGTTCAGGCACGTGCGGTGTCATCTCTAATCTCGATGAAGAAAGAGAAGAGGCAGCACCGGCGGCTGCTTTTAAACAAAATTAGGGTTCAACGGCGGCTCCGCCGCCGCTTCAATTTCCATGGAGGCGAATGTCTCAAATTGATATTTTAACACCAGAAGACCTCTTGCGCTCCCCGGACAGCTCAAGTCACTACTGTATGAAAGCATTCCTCCGCGCCAGCTCATGGGCAGCGTTAAAAGATACTTATCATGATGGTCGATCCTAGATGTTGAATCGCACCTTCATGAGACATTACTTTCGACAGCTTTCGACTCAAGAGGATTTCGCCCACAGGATGAAGCACATGTTCATGAAATGTGGACTATGTATACATTAACTCCTTATTATCAGATATTCCCGGCCGCTGCACTCGTCGTGTCACCACCTCAAAGTATAAGAGTTCAACATGTTGTATCCATGACCAAATCACCTCGATTTCCCAGGTGATTCCATTGCATGCTGGCACGAGTTCTGTTCATCAACGCCTCCTTGCCCACACTCACGACACGCCAACAAAACACGTGTCAGGGCTGGCTTTTTTGCCTCGAACAAACAACACATCCCATTTGATGAAGAGCTCACCATGTGAAGTGTTCGCCTCAGCCACTGAATCTCGCGCAGAAACCCGAACTCAACTCAAGTCCCGCCGATCGCTCAGGGTGCTGAAGCGGCCCTCCGCAGGATGGGCTTGCAGCTAAGCGACCCACTTTGGCTGGCGAAGAAAGCAGTTTTTTCTCAATTTTTCTCGTCTTTTTTCCAACAACCTTTTTCTCTATGTTCACACTTGCTCTTTTGGATTATTTTGACCAATCGAAAGGGCTTCATCTCCTGATCCTTTCTGTCTTCTCCATTTTCATATTTTCACCTTCCTCCTCACCGTAATACACCACAAAAAATAGTGTGTCGCTTCCTAGCAAGCAACATCCAGGAGCTCAGACCACAACCATGTCCAAGGTCCTTGCAAAAGGGCACTGCGCAGTGACTGCGAACAAGGGGATGGGCTCAAGAATGGGAGAAGCATCCACCAGAGATTCCTTGATGCCAGTTGCTAGCAACCGAAATCCAGGCACTCATGGTGATAAGCTGTTTGTTCTCTGTCTCATCTTTTTTTGTCTTGTAGGCCAAGGACTGTGTAATCCATATCTGAGCGTTGGGTTTCAATGTTGAACAATCCCGTGAGAAGCATGATGATTGGCTTTCAAGACAGTTTACAGTGGGATAAATAATAGATAAAATAAAAAAAGAAACAGAAAATCATAGTCTTGAATCCAGGCTATCATTTGGTATCAAGCACTACACGTAAAGGAAGACAGGGGTAGGTGTACAAAGCAATTGAAAAAAAATCAATAATTGTGGGTCAATAAATTTATCTTTGCCCACCAAAGCTGGGTGCTGAGGCACAAGTCCCTCCTGCAGAGGACCCCTTTGGGGCCCGCACACTCTGCAGGACTTGGGTTAAGTTTGGCCAAAACTGTATTATAATAGATTGTGCGGCTAGGTACAGCTCATAGATAGTTGAATGTTCTGAATATGGAATTTTCCCTGTGAAAGGAAAATTATGGTTTATTATCCAGAGTACATATTGGCTTTTACTGCCGTTGATAGTTTAGTACATACCGTATCCAGAAACAATCACTGAGAAAAGGGAGGGAGGAAGGTTAGTGAGTAGGAAAAAGCAATGTTTTCATGTTGCTGAAAAGTTAAATATCTTGTGAAGAGATATCAGATGTGGTAAAAATTTTTGTAAGATAGATAAGAGGAAATTCTCATGGGACAAGGAGAAGGAAAAGTGGGGACAAGGAGAAGTGAAAGTGGTTGTGTCATAGAAATGTGTTTCCATCCCTGGAAATGGAAATATCTCCTCTGGAGACTTGAATTAGCTCCCATCT
>SMGU01004918.1:0-27506 GCA_004348175.1 Puccinia novopanici
CAATGTGCAAACTTTTGAATCACTCTTGTTACCATTTTTGGCCGCTTGGGACTCCACCACTATTCCGAGGGCCAATGTGAATCCAAACGATGAGCCTCAACCCGGACGATGTTCCCTCAATGAGGCAGGCAGCCTGGAACTGGTATTGCACTGGCTAAACTCAACAATGGCCGCCTACACGGTTGAGAAGAGCACTTCAGTATTTACTGAAGCTTTTACCCTTTATCCTTGATTTTAACCTTCACAGATATCCATCCAAACCAACACCCATCCTTTATCATCACTCAGAGCATGACCAAGTGCCTGTTAGCCACCTGGTCAGTAGCATAGAGCCTGACACTTACTCACAAAATGATTTGGCTTTATTGATGGCTTAAATCTACCAGTGTATGTAGCTGGAGAAGACAAGTGAGTTGTTTCAACATTTTTGTTAATGACCCTTACAAATACACAATGAACTATTCAGAATACAGAATGCATATTATAATGGGTGGACTTGTGCCCATTATTGCAGCAACATACTTAAATTTGCTCCGGACAGTACAATCATCCATGTAATTCTCAATGCGCCTGGGTTGTGGCATGATTCAAACATTGCCAAACAACTATATTGCAAACTGATGCATGACACTCCCATGGGGTATCAATTAATTAGTGATACCGCCTTCCCTTGGTGTACCAACCGACTTGACTATCACATTTTGGCCCCTATGAAGCATGGAGATTGGCTTCCAAAGACGCCTCAAACTTATGCTAGAATGAAAGTTCTCAACAAACATCTTGTATCTGCTCAACAAGCAGCCAAATGGGACATGAGGGCAATTCAGGGTTCATTTGCCAGGTTGAAGTTGCCTCCGTGCCAGTGATCATCAGTTTTGAGCTGAGGTCATTGAACTGGCGGTTTTAGTTCATCAAGTGAGATGCCAGTCAGTTGGAATCAATCAGACTCAGGCAGTCTATCAGCAAGTCAAGAACAATCACCAAGTCCTTGCACGCGATTTCCATAAGATGGTTTTTGGTGATATTCAAAAGGCATGTCAAATCAGTCGTTATTACAACAACTGGTTGTGAGCATTCTTAAGCTTTCAATAACAGGGTTGTATTATCAACTTCATGTATAATTTTTTCTTCATTGGTTGAATTGCTTTGGTAATGAACAATGGACATAACTCAGAGAGCTGCAAGAAAACAAAGATGAGACTATCTGACAAACAGATGAATGAGCAACAAAATATAGGAGCAATCTAAAAAATAGATTTGAGTGCACACAACCAATGGAGATCATAAGAGCAAGGTAAAACACAACTCAGCAACAAGAGATAACATTGCCAAATTGATTTTGAAGCAAGAAATAGGTGGACATGTTGCTGATGTGTTTGGCACATCTACAACCCCTAACAATCAAGCTCAAGGATCTTGTGCTTGATTGTTTCCATGTGGCCCACTTGCGAAATGACTCAACGGTGGTATGGATGACTCAGATGATTGAGTCAATGGGGGTTGTGGTTGGTTTACTGGGTATTGATTACTTTCAAATTGTAACGCGGGTTGAGAATGAAACATCAGAGTGTTTTTAATATCAAGTCGCATCTGTAGAAGACCAATTTTTCCCTTGAGAGATTGATTGTCCAGACTCAATTGAAATATCTTTTCCTCTAGCTCCTTCTTCTTCTCCAGATCTTCCTTTTGCAATCGATTGACTTCCTCACAAAGACCTTGAATTGTCTTGTTTGTGTCCTTCAGCTGCATTGCATAGAATTGGGACATGCCATTCTCAAAGTCTTGCTTCTGGCGTTTGGCCAGATCAAAAAACGCAGAGAGCTGCTTGCTGAGACCTGAAGAACCTCGTGCATTCTGGTTTTCACGGCTTGCCATCTTTATTGCAGAATAGTTGGATCAAGTGGTGTGGTTTCGATGAGGACCAGTTTGGCTCAATCGTTGGCCCCAAGCAGAGAAAGTCGAATGGTCTGCAGAATTTGCAGCATCAGCGGAAGGTGGAAGTCCTCCTTGAGCTCCAGATTTGGACTGATTTGCTGGTGTGAGAGGTGAGGGCCCAGGAGGCTCATCATGATCATCCTTGATATTAATGTTTTCCATCAATATTTCTTGGGACTCAGTGTTTTCCAATGAGAAGCACCAACCCCACTGACAAAACAACGATAATAACATCAGCCATAGCAGAAAGAAAAAATTCAGATAATTTGAATGAGACCAACTCTTCTTGATCATTCTCTTCATCATTACAAGCAATGACATGAGCTCGTGAGTCCATGGCTTTCTGGAAAAGTTTTGCATCACACACGTATGTAGGACAAATTGGATCTCCGGTGGGTTTTGAGTGAGTTGCCGATTCTCAAAATTTGTATTTGAGTGGATCTAACTCTTGTGCAACTCGGTTGTTCTCAGTGGAATATTGGTTGTACTTGTTCTGCATGTACCCCCATTTTTGAGCACAAAGGGGAAGGTATTTCTTGACGGCAGAAACCAAGGCAATGCAATCATCTGCATTGTAACCTACTGAACCTTTGGCATGACCAGGTCATCTCTGAGAAGTGGTGGGAGTTGGTTTCTGAGAGGTAGTGCCATTTGGAATAGATTGTTGCTGAGTACCGGGTCAATTGGATTGTTTCTGAGCTGGAGGATTTTGGTTGGGAGTGTGGTTGGTGTTGCTGGCTTGAGGCATATTGATGGTGATATGCCCTGGTGGTTAGTGGTTGGAGTTTATGATGGATATCTTCAGATGGTGGGATGAAAAAACCTTGTGTATTTTCAATTTGGCTTTAAAATTGCTAAATTTAGCTCTGTAGGGGTCTACAAAAACTGAAGGGAAGTCTTCCACTATAGAGAATTAAATGATTCCATAATTCCATCCATTACTTAATGAGATACACAATGGCACATATATGTAAAGTGAAGATCATTCCACAGTTCCCCTGTTCATCTCTGAAAGTAATGGATGAATTTTTCATTAATTTAAATTTCATAAATCCTCTTTTTCATCATTACCAATATTTTTTTAATTCCTTACATTGATTACTGAGTTACACTAAGTTGTTTAGTTCAAATTGAAGAATGTCTAAGGTGCCTGGGTGTATCTCAGTAATTGTTATATGGAATTCCCAAAGGGTTTTATTAATCAAACAGAAAATTATTGTTTAAAAATAGTGATGCCAAGGGGAAAAATAAAGTAGCTTAATAAGCTAAAAAATCATACTAAGCTGAAAGCAGTCTAATACTCATTCAGAGGGGCTAAAGTGCCTCCACAATGAGTCTGATAAAGGAGGCTGAATTGTCCTTTCCAGGATCAGTTGACCAGAATGGATGAGTTTTTTATTTCTCAATATCAAGCAGCAAAAATAGTTGAGTTAACAATGGTTGACTTGTGGGAAGATATTCTGAAATCATATTGAATAGAGAAGAGAAAAGAAAAAATCTTGGTCATTTGCATATCAAGAAATAAGTGACATTCATTGAAAGGCTGAAAAGAAAAGAGATCAATAAAAAGTGAAAATTCAAAAATTTTCCCCTTTTGAATCATAGAATCCAATTCTGACCTTGTTGAGCCCAATTTTTATTTGGAATGTATTGACATCAGATCAATTTGACAGAATAATTTAGCAAGCTCAAGGAAAGCCTTGTTAATCTGTGCTGCAGAAATTTTTAGCAGACAAAAAGTGCTCCAAATGCCATCACAAAACTGGGAATTTATGTAACAGGTAGTTTAAAGTAGGAATGAAGTAAAAATTTATTGAAAGAAATTTCTACAGTTGTCTGTATTGGTCAACTGTGCTACGTTTATATTCTGTATTGGTCAACTGTTGTGTTTCAGTTTTTACTTTCTTTTTCTTTCCACTTCTGAGTCACATTGCGTTGTCCCTGCTGGGATGGGCGGTGGTGGTATTCTGACCCAGCTCTGGAATTGGATCGCGTTGCGGCAAGGAGCCTCGGTCTTGATACTGAGGGGGAACGGCCTGGTGAAACCTCGGAGTGGGCTCCTTCTGGCGACGAGGAAGTATTCTAGAATTGTAGGCAATGTGGAAATGAGCGACACACGCGCCAGCGGCAATCGCGACACGAGGACGAGTACTCGAACCGCAGAGAGTGCTCCGTCTGAACCCCGGCTATGGCCCATCATGAGCACTGTACTGCTCGCATAAGAAGAGTGGTGACTTCGGAGTGAAGCCACCATGTTTTCTATTTCGCCATGTCCGGACATTTCAACCCGTAGTGCTGCCATCTCCGACCTCATGTCGGCTATGTTGTCAGACTCTCTACTTTTCTTTTATTCTTACTTCACCTTCATATTTTGTTGAAAGCATACTGTTTTATCAACTTCTCAACCTGTCAATTAGGTTGCAGAGCTGTTTATCTTCGGAATTCAAGACCGAGTCTGTCTTTCGGTCACGAAGAATAAGCCGAAGGAATGCTCTTTACTTCCGGGTCTGTCCGCTGGTATATCGCTACACCAAATTGGTTGGTGATTTTGTCTCCTATCAATCAACCCACCCCAACGACACTTTCACTTCGTCAGGTTTCCAACAACCGACCACTTGTGTAGGTGTACATAACGAAAACATCGGTTTAAGCTGTCACTAGAAGCGTTCCAACAGTTACATTGGTGTTGTTTGGTTACAGTGGAATAAGGATGATTACGACATGACCGTTAAGGCAACTTCATCTTGTCTCTAGCAATATCCGTTTGTGATTATATTTATGACGCTGCATCATAGAGAGTCAATCCGGCAATCTGGCTTTCCGATCACCCTCAGTCCTGGCGCCACTGAGACAGAATAGGGCTTGTTGCGTCGATTGATACCAAGTCCCTCGGGGACCAACGGACCGAAGTGAACCCAGAGAATCAAACCAAGGATTGGGGAAAATTGATTCATAATAACTTTGCCATGACGAAAAAGGTACATAGCTTTAACATAGCCTGCTGCGAAAAATGATATCACTGCTACGGCCAGTACATTGAGGACTCCCCGCGCTAGATGAGAATACCCCCAACCGAGCCACCAATGCCGTCATTATTTTTGAGAGAAACTATGTACCACATTTATGGTATGGGGATGCAAACCGACCGAGAGCCTCACCTCCGGGACATACGACAACGGATTTAGTGCCCGGCACCTCAGGGCTGCCTCTTTCCATTAATACATCACCATGCGAGTCTAGATAGCCCTTCATTCCATTGAAAGCCGTGCTCAACTCGCATGGAGAGAAGCGGTTTCCCCATCTCGAAGGG
Organism: Puccinia novopanici; assembly: GCA_004348175.1. NCBI lineage: Eukaryota > Fungi > Basidiomycota > Pucciniomycetes > Pucciniales > Pucciniaceae > Puccinia > Puccinia novopanici. The sequence continues at coordinate 5,246 of SMGU01004918.1, forward strand.
TGCTTAGTTGCCGTAGATCAGAGAATGGCCTTTATGGCTATATAAACAGGCCCAGTCTCACCCAAATTGAGGTCTCGATTGCATTTCAAAAACACAAATATCGAGGACTTCCCAATTTCCTATCATCTTCGACACCACCTTTTAATTATATTCAACTGCGACAAAGTCAGGCTGGTCCATTGAGCTTCGCGCAACCCTTTAATTGAACACTTCTCACTCCATTAAACATATCGATACATAAATTTTTGGCGTACTATCTAAGTTCGCAGGATGATACACCCCCATCTATTTGCGCTATTCTGTCTCTTGGGCAGCTGGCAGCTTACTCAACAGATCTCATTGCACACAAACAGGTTTTTCTTCCAGTGCATGCTACTTTAAACACTTCTCGGGTCATGCAGTACTGAAAGCACGTTTTTTTTTTTGCAGGTTAATGCCTCGTCGGTTTGGTGTAGAACAGTTGAAACTAAAACAGATTGAGGGATGTCCCGGCCAAATTTGTGGGGTTCTGTGTAAGCAAGCTATAATTCTGTACTCACCGATTCTTTTTTTGCCGCTGATATTGAAAAGATGAAACTAAATATCATTTATGTTTCCCAGTCGGCAGAGTTCCGGGCAGTTTGTTAGCAGGAGCAGATCCTTGCGCCGCACAAGACCTTGCAGATGAGATAATAGACGCCGCCAAGGTAAACCTCCATCACCGATTCCTTTGCACTGCACCCCTCTTTACTAATTCTTTTTATTATGACTTTCTCAAGACTAACCCAGAAGTAAAAGAAGGTGCCCGTGAAAAAATGATCCAAGCAGCTAAAGCTGTGGCCGGTGTCAGTAGGCTTTTTCCTGAGGGGCCCCCTTGGCCTAGTTGAAAGTAGAAATTGATTCGTTCTCAATTTTGAATTCTGAAACAGGCTGAACACAACACCCCGCCGGATTCCAAGGGCAAGGCGCGAAAAGCTCTGCACTGTTTAAAGAAACCCAAGAACAGTGAAATCGAGGGCATCGTTATTAAGCAAGATCCCAATGCGACTGGAGACGAATTCTTCGATCCTAAAACCAGAAAAACCGTCAAACTTGGCGAGGATCCGCGCACCAAACCACGATCAGGCGGCGGAGATGCAAAACAAGCTCAAGATCCTAAACCAGACGACAAGGATAAAAAAGAAGATAAGAAGGATGGAGAGAAAAAGGAAAAGAATCCGGATAAGAAGGACGGAGAGAAAAAGGAAGAGAATGCGGAGAAGAAGGACGGAGAGAAAAAAGAAGAAGATGCGAATAAGAAGGATGGAGAGAAAAAGGAAAATGATCCGAAGGATCAATCCGGCGAAGCGATTTCTCTGATAGCCGAAGAGGACAACGACAACCAGGGCGGAAAGGACGGCAAGCCACAAGGAAGCGGTCAAGGTGACCAGGATAAAAACGGGAAGAGTAAGGAAGAAACCCAGGAAAACGGAAAGGAAAACGGAAAGGAAAACGAAAAAGAAAAAGAAAAGGAAAAAGAAAAGGAAAAGGAAAAAGAAAAAGAAAAGGAAAACAAAAAGGAAAAGGAAAAGGCCGAAAAGGAAAAGAAAAATGGAAAAGAAAATGGAAAAGAAAATGGAAAAGAAAACAGAAAAGACGACAAAAAGGAAAACAAACAGGAGGCTGGTGGTGATGGTGGTGATGGTGGTCAGACTGGAGGTAATGGAGGTGGCAACGGATTCAAAGGTATTTTCATCGATCCTGAAACTCTCAAGGCATGCAACAATCCCAAGATCAAATTTGGGGGCGGCTTCGGTGGAAGAAAACAGAATGAATTTACTTTCATCCCCGAGGATCAGGAGAAATTTAAGCATGGAGAAGCTCTGGGTGAGTTCTTAATCATTCAGGATTCATGTGGTGAAGCTTATTGACCAGTGGAATCATGTTACTTTTTTCCCTTATAGACTTGAGTATTATCACCAAATGTAAGCCTCTCATTGATTTTATACCAAACAATAATTGGCATGCTCACATGAATCTAATTTAATTTGATTTCAAACAGCTACATGTGACAAGATGCTAAACTGCGGTCTAGAGAATAAAAAGGAAATTTTTAATAAGTGCAAACAATTAGTTGATGCGGTCGGAAAATCAAAGGGTGATGGTGCAGGTGCTGATAATTGGAACCTTGCAGTAAGCTACCTTCAATTTATTTCTTCTTCCATCATCCAAGAGGATTTCATACTAAACCTTAATTTCAATCAAATAAAAAACATAAATTCTAAAAAACTTTCTCAATTAAGTTGTCAGTCCAATTCACTATTCAGAATTCACTTAGAAGGAATGCATCAGCTGACTTTTTCTTATTTTTTCTTATTAAAAAGTGGGTTTGTCACCAACTTCAAGGATATAAATCCACAAAAAGGAGGGAAGAAGAAATAAGAGAAATGAGAAGCAGTATTAATCATCTTTCCCATATCATACTCTATATCAAAAAACCTGACCTTCCTTCTTTTTGAGCAATGCTTTAAATCTCCTTGCTAATAAAATTCATAAAACAAAATCTACATTTCTCATCATTCATTAGTTATTGTAACATAATTTATAAATAAAATGAGGCTTGGGACTCTCACAATTGTTTAAAAAAATAAACCTTCAAATAATATAAATTCAAAATTTCATTCTTTAATTTTTTTCCACAAACAAAAACAAAATAAATTTTTAATACCAATTTGATCATACTTTATTCCTCCAGCCAACTCAAAATGGGATATTTGATAGAATTTTATCACACCTGTCATCACCCTAGCTGAAATTAATTGAGATGAGCGTTGTGAGAACTCCTTTTGGTATGGGTGAGGGGGAAATAACAGAGGTGATATTCAAGTATTTATGAAATATTACAACTGATACGGGTGGTTTGAAAGACCTTCCCCTCGATATACTACACAAGAGCTAACATTACAAATTATTTATTTATTGTGGAAAACTAATGTTAGAGAAAACTATGTGTAGCAGTCTCTAATCAGACATGGATAAACTTCTCTTTTATATGGATAATACAGCAGACTCTTATAGTGGATAAGGAAATGTGTGAGTGAATGATTTAAGCATAAAAGATGTTCAGAATAGTGGAAACTGATGGAAGTGGAAAGGTTTTTAGGGTTTAATGTTTTGTGTGGTAAGATGATAAGGAAAAGTTTGGGTGGATGATGATAAAGAAGAAACATGTGAGTGGATGATAATAAGGAAGAGTGAAATAGAGAAGTGAGTTGTTTTATGGGTTTTTATGTTTGATGTATAACAAAGGGAAATACTAATATGAAAGGTGGACTATTCAGGTTTTATATCCCCTTCCTTAACCTTTAGTCAAGAGGGATACCTGATATAAAGGTATGAAAGGTTTTTATGGAATGCCTGATTGAGAACACACCACTTTGGATAAGGGTAACTGTTCTTTCTTTTCTACTGACTAATATAAGAGGAATTTATGATGATGGTTGGTGGTGGTGAGTGGTTAGTGGATCTCCTGCCAGTGGATGGGATGATGTGGCTGGATGATGTGATGTTGGAGGGGGAAAGGCCCTCCTTTTATATTGAAAGGTGAGGTATTTTTTGCTGGTGTGAACTGCAACTGAGGCATTTATGCTGGTGGGATTTTGAACCATGTCTTCTGATTGGTCAGGATACAAAGGCTGAACCATGTTTCCTGATTGGTCAGAGCTGAATCATGCACTCTGATTGGTCAGAACATGATGACTCAAAATAAGTGAACTGAACCGTGAATTGTGATTGGTCAGAACTTTATGACTGAAAACTGTGAGCTGAACCGTTAGTTGTGATTGGTCAGAACTTGAGGACTGAAAATATGTGAGCTGAACCATGAGTTGTGATTGGTCAGAACTTGATGAGTGAATCCTGCAAGCTGATTGGCCACAACCTCATGGCTGAAAGCTGAATCCTGATTGGTTGATACTAATTATGTATTTATAAACTACTAATTATGTACTTTTAAACCTACTATCTACTATATATTTAGACTATGTATTTAAGACTATGTATTTAGACTATGTATCTAGACTATATAATATATATGTGTTCATCTAACCAAACTATGTACTATACTATAATTATATTCTACATAAAATCCACTGGATAATACTAGTCAAAAGGGGTTCCACTGAATAAAAATTGGGGCTTAGAGTATTCACAAGGGAAAAATATGATAAAATATGTCTAAAACTATGGGATATGGGGTGGAGAATTGATCCTTTATCACATTTGATACTTGAAACCTAATTAGACACCACCCCCAAAAGGAAGGCAATGTGTGTACATTGCCTTGATTAAAACATTGCTATTAACCAGATATAACTCAGGTTTAACCTTTGTTTTACAATAATATATTAAACTATAACCTAGTTTTTGTGACAGTATTACCAATTTAATTATAAAATTTATGCCAGTATTACCAGTCAGGAAGAAAAAAACAGTAGTAGTAGGTGCCCATTGACCCCCAGGTAACAAAGGGATCCCTTTGTTCCTTGGTAAGAGATAGGCACATATTTAAACCCTTTTTACCACAGTGGGTATCATTGTAACAATATAGTTAGAATTATGTATATAACATGTACAATTAATGCTTGTGGGATGTTACAGTAAAATTAGAAAAATGTTATAGCATGGCAATGTGCACACATTGTCACCTTTTTTGGGGTGTTGAGACCACCACAGCATATTTGATATAATACCTGGGAACTATATCAATTTGGTTCATCTCAAAAAATGTTGAACTAGGTGGATAAAAACTTAGCTTAACCAGGATGAAATTAACAAATTTTTTTGCCTAGCTTTTCCGCTTAGTAAATTTCTGATAGATATGATTTTATTAGAATAAACCATTTACAAATCCAACACAACCTGATTTCTGATTTTTGGTTTCAATTTTATTTCTTGAGTCAATTGGTGATTTTAAAATAGTGTACTTCTTGTGCTAGATGGTGTATCATTCCAGGATGGAAGGGAAAGAGGCAATTAGGATCACAGAAAAATTGTATAATTTTAATATAATATACTTATTACATATATTAAATGGTGCTGACATAAGTTTTGCCCCTTTTTGGATGTATACATACCTAAAAGGGGTGTGGGTGGGGTTTGAAGCCTCTTTAAAGTGTGCATGTGTAGTTTTATACTTTCTGGAGTAAAATTTTGGCCCTGAATACCTCAGGGTACATCAAATTTTCTCAATGTGTGTCCAAAAGGCTTCACCAAAAGGCTTCAATTGAAAATAAATAAATTCATAGTGTTTTCATTTTTAAATCTGAAGATATTTTTTCTATTTATTTTCTGATGTGTTTAATTTTTTTATGTGTTTAAATTTTTTTATGTATATTTATTTTTTATGGTTTTTATTTTTTTTATGTGTTTAATTTTTTATCTGTTTAATTTTTCATGTGTTTTGTTTTTTTATGTGCTCAATTTTTTTATCATGTGTTGAATAATTTTTTCATGTTTAAATTTTTTATGTGTTTAATTTTTTTTATGTGTTTAATTTTTTTTATGTGTTGAATTTTTTTTGTTTGTTCAATTTTTTTATGTGTATAGAATGTGTTTTTTTTAATAAATTTCATTCTGATATATCATATTGGTGGTGATATTTTTGTTTCTGTGATATGATATTCATTAAGGCCAACTTGGACACTCACTCCATTTATGCAAATTAAATTTTTATGGCCATGGCAATTATTATCATTGAATTAAGAAACTAAACTTGAATGATGATTAAAGTTTTATATATTTTATATCACATTATCATTCATCTTTCCATCATTCAATTATTACCAGCATTCAAAACCAGCTCCACTGCCACGTCTAACTGTAACCATGGGAAGTGGCCAGCAAGTGAAACATTTATGTTTGTGAGTAGGGTTCCTGAAACAACAATACATTTAAACATTTTCATGACTATTAAGGTGTTCTTCATCTCAAACAGCTATTAGTAACCAAAGAAAACTCAGTGTATTGTTCAAGAGGTTTATAACTGCATGCAGTTGATGGTAATAAAGCCCAAAAATTATCAGAAGATGTTATACCAATTGAATTCAAAAACAAGTACAACAAAAAGCAGGTGCTGGAAAATTCAAATGCCGCCTACAGAACAATACATGTGATCCTGGTACTTTTTTCAAGCTGGGGAACCTGCATTTTCTCCTGTGTCCTGTTTCATACCTCAATCACCTCCTTGCTTCTGGAAACTTCTACCACAATCATCCTCATCCAATCTTCAGGGTCTCTGCCCCTCTTCCCACTTTCCTCCTTCCTCCCTTTTTCCTCCTCACATAATTATTTCCTTCTGCCACTCTTCCCAATACTAAAATCCTCACCCTAGTAACTGAACCTAACCTACATTCCATCCCTGGTTGAGACAAAAAATTTTGCAGTCTTGGTGCATCCTCTATTCAATCCCTGGTTGAGACATCAAGTCACCCAGCCTTGACATCTCCTGCATTTTTTTCCCCATTGAGCCATAATCCCTATCCAAATAATTGTTGCCCATCCATATTTTATATATCCTAGCCCAGCAATTATAACACTTCCTCCTCTTGTGAAGAATTGCATGAGCATGTACTCATCTGCTCAAAATACCTCTTGCTTTTGTCATTGTGAGGCAAATGGAACACCTTACTGTTGTAAAAATGAGAGTTTGGAAGAGATTGAACTAACACACAATCACTTCCTCACCTGTGTAGACCAACAGAAACGCAAGAAAAGGCTGAACAGATCATTCCATCAGGAGATAGAAGGAAGCTGTCTCTGTAAGTCATCATTGTGAATGCTTAGAGCTAAACACCTGATCTAATCAACAGGTTCACTCTGTAGACATCAAGGACATATCAATTGAGCAATAATCCTGATTACTGCCACTGCATTAAAGGAATTTCCATCACAAAAAAAGTGGTTTCACTTGCTAGCAAGCGAAATCAAGAACCTGTGGGTAAATGAATATGGCAGCTACACACAAAGCACCGCGGATGTCAGCCTTAGAGACATTAAGCCTGTCCAAAAGGCTTCAATTCCAAATAAGCCAATTTATTGCAATTTCCCTTTTCTATAAAAAGAGCTTTTTATCATTGCAGGAAATGTTCATAAATTAAACTAATTCTTCTAATAAGATTCTCCTTATTTTTCTACCCATGTACAATACATGAGGTGTGATATAATTGTGTTGTGTGCCTGCTATATTCAAGGTTGAAAATAAGTTGTTTTTCTTGATTAAGACCAAATTTAATATATTCAATTTGACTCCTCCCACCGGTCATAAAACAGACCAGGTGAGAATTCTCAACCTCAGGCCAGACATCAACCAGAACTAGAACAGATGACTCACCAGGAATCCAGAGGTCCCTTACTGCTAAGTCATTTTCCCACTGCTCCCAGTGTCATCATTACTTATCAGTAAGTCACCTCTCCTGCTAATCTTTCTCTTTCTGTTTCACTCTCTCCTCTTTGGGTGGTCTTGAACCACCCCTGCTACTTATCTGCTTCTTTCCCCTCTTCTTCATCATTCATCTTGTTTTTCTGTGGTTTTTATCATCAAACAAACCACATAGGTTTCCAGTTAAAGAGCCTTGGGTCAACTCCCTCAAAAACCTTGGACCTGGTCTTGATTCCATCATACCAGTGAACCTTCTTTTGAGTCATCCAGAAGAGACCCTCTGTTGAGTCATCCAGAGGAGGCTAGTGTATCACAGCTTTCTCCAGTCCTCACTTTAGTTGAACTGTTGAGTCCTCATTACCACTCCTGTCCTCAGCTTCTTCAGCTTAGAGATAAATCAGTAGAGTTATAAAAATAACTTCTTCTTTTCTTTAGCCTTGTTATCTATTGTTGTATCTCTTCTCAAGAAATACAACTTTATTTAACAAACCAACTTGTGTCCTGCAGCCACTCTAGAGGCACAGGCTCACAGCGGAAGCTCCCCTTTGCCAGTGGTATCATGTATTTACATACCACAAAGGAGAGCAGCGCTTTGGTGGAGCCGTAGCTCAGCGTTCCATCTCATCATTATCGATGAAAAAGGGTTTACCAAAAATGTGTCAGCCCCCTGATAGCCAGGATAGAGCCAGGAGCAGACATGAGGAGGCCAAAAGCCTGATACCGGAGAATCAGATGGCCTCCAAGAGAGCAGTGGAAGGGGGAGCACTCCCCGGAAAGATAATACAAACTAGCCATTTAGGCAAGGTAAGCATTCATTGCACATAGTTGAGTGTCATGTCCACTTGACAGCCTACACTGCAAAAAAAACTTGATCAACTGCCTGCAGTTGACATTCAGCATGCTCCAGCCAAGCTGCCATCCAAACTCCACATATTTGCATATGTAGATTTTTTGGCACATTCACTGTGCAGTGTGCACAGTGACTGTGCATCCAAGCTTGGTTGAATCAATATTGGAGAAAGGTTTGAGTAACACCACAAGCTTCATTGGAGTTTCAGCATGTCAACTGCAGGCAGTTGAGCATGTTTTTCCCACAGTGCTAGATTAATACAGCCCCTCAAATCAGAGGCAAGTGCACAGAGGTCGCTTTGAAACCCAAAAGAGGGGATTGGAGTTAAGGAATTATGAATCTCTCCATACATGAATAAAATTAGAATGATTTTGAAATTCAGAAATGATACTGTTACGCTGTGAGCAGTGGACTCTGAGGATCTTTGCTGATCTGGCTGTCCAATACCGGCAGTGCAGCCGCTGTTGTGCACCATTTATTCAAAGAGTCATATTTGCGCGGAGCCCTGATCTCATTGCAAAAAAAAGGGAAAATAGACAGGAAAAAAAGTAAGAAACAGCTGGCTCTTGTACAGTTGATCATCGAGAATGCTTAAACAAGAGCCGTCGGAAATTGAAGCAAGAGCTGTCACAAATCTTCAGCAAGATCATTGATATTGGCAATGTTAGAATCGGTGCAGTTTGATGGAGCACTAGCCTCGCTGGGTGATTCATCAAGCTGGTCTCCTTCTTGACTGACTCTCCCTGATTCCTTCATGAGAAATTCAACGCTATAGCACGGGCCAAACCAGGTCATTACAGACTCATTACCTGAACCCCCCAGGAAGAAGAGCTTATTTTCTGGAAGGGGTGGATTCCTAGGCTTGGGGCATGCTGGTTATTATTCTTTCTTTTTTTTTTTTTGTCCTATCCTTTCCAGTTTTTTGGTATGCATTCACAATTCTAAGTTTTGATTTGGGTTTTACATTTCATCAGCAGAAAAGATGGTCTTAATTGTTTGCTTGTCTGGATTTGGTTCTGCTTTGCCCAACCCATATCCATTGTCACCAACCTCCTCGTTTGCTCAGCCTCCTCACAACCTGCTACTATTGGACCGCTTCAGGTGTACTTAATCCCAAGATGGCAAGTACAGTACTGCCACTTTTCATTCTCCACCGCATCTGACAATTTTTATTCTCTAGACCTTTGCAGGATGTTCCACCCGTGTACCCAATACAGAGCAGCTCCCGGCAACCAACCCGGATTCCCCTTTAGTTATCTTGGAAAGGGCCAAATACTCACCCTTTCCCAGCGAACATGTTGAGACGGAAGGTGATCTTGTGGAAACCGCCAAGGAAGACTGGCACAGCTCTGAAATTTTCTCTCAAGACTATTTGGTCGCAGGTGAGTTGGATGCACCATTTCATGCCAATCTGGTACACAAATAGATCATACAGGATTAAGAAGTCAAGATTACTGGCTGAAACCTTGCAGAGAAGGTTTCAGCAAGTATGTTTGGGTCAGAACTGGACAGATGAGAGTTATGCATTTTTATGGATGTCCGAGGTGAGGGCCTTGTCAAGTGTTGACTTGTTACACAAAGCCTCCAGCTTTTTATCAATTTGAACCCTTCTGGTAGTTTTTGAGCTCACTCTTGGTGCTTATCAGAACAAGCCAAGGATTATGGTTGGCACAGAATGGAAGGAAGGCTTACAAAGAAGCCATGTGTTCAGCTCCGAGCGCACATGGAGCCGCTGGGTTGAACATAGGGATGTGCACACTCACCTCAGGGCCGCTATGTGCATAGATCTGGTATAAAGGGGGCCTAGACGGGCACTTCAGTCAAGCTACAAGCAGTTCTTCCTTGATGTTGCTTGCTAGCAAGCGACATCCCAGCATTTGAGGTGTTCTGCAATAAATAATAAGCTACTACATAGCTACATCAGCATAACTACACAATCTTCCCTAGAGACAATTCTGGGCCGCTACACTGTGCTGCACTAACGCGTAGCAGCCTTTTTTTTTGGCCCATCCACTGCAAGAAAAAATCAATCAACAGCCTGCAGTTGAAATGAAAGTTGACTTTTTGCACAAAGGCAACTTGCATGTCAACTGCAGGTAGTTGATTGAGTTTTTCTTTCAGTCATCTACCATAGTGTTAGCAGGGGTTTTCTGCCACTATGCTGTAGCTGTAGCGTAGCAGAAAAATCCTGCCAATGCTTTTGGGTAGCATTAGTGGGAAAAAAAATCCGCTACACTATCCATTAGTGTAGCGGATTTGGCGCTAAAAACCTTTTTGGCCCCATGGTAGCGTAGCGGGGTTCCGCTACGCTAAGCTACACAGCTGTAGCGGCCGTAGAAAAGAGGGAATTGCCAAGTAAAGACTCCATCTGGTTGAAGAATTCTAAAACCTCCTGACTGGGAGGGCATCCTATGGGAGAAGGTTTTAGCTTAGAAAAATGCTATGCTAACTGTTAGTGTAGCCTTTTTCTACGCTAACCTTTTCCTGAAAAATCAGGTAGCATTAGTGGTGGTTATTTTGAACGCAGCTAACGCTACGCTAACACATTTTTTTTTAAAAAATTAAGGGCAAAAAAGGCCCAATACACTAACAATAGCTGTAGTGTAGCGTAAAAAGGCTAACAGTATCCTATGCTACAGCTACTGTTAGTTTAGCTGGCCCAGTGTTGCTAGAAAGCAGCAAGTTCTGGCCTGCTTTCAGGTACTTTTCCATTTATTCTCATGCATACCTTAGATTATCAAAAAATTTTTTGCTGTTTAGTTTCATTTCTAATTAAAGAGATAAATATTTCAGCTTTTCCTATTTTTTTAGTTGCAAGCACCCCTTTCAAAGCAAGCCTCCAAAATAAGGGGCTTGCATGTAATGTCAAAATTGTTTTTGCCTCAACCAGGCAGAGGTTCTCTGGAAATCACTATTACCGCCAGATTACATCATTGCATAGGGCAGAATCATATCTTTCCACTGGTCAACCTCATATCCTCCCAAAGTGATTCAATCCCATTCTACAGCGTTTTGAATATCACAGTTTTGGATATTCTGATCTACTTTTCCAAGTCTAATGATCAAAATTTATACAAGGTGGGACTGACTGTATTTGGTAGTCATACAAAACCAGTGTCACCACTTCAATCATGAGAATGACCAACTAGTAGCAGAAAGTTAGGAAAATGGAATTAGGCATTCCAAAGACCACACAGCAGCCTAATCTGTGGAAAACAGGCATCTCTCTAGCTGCTGCAGTTCTTGCATAATCATTGAATCTATAAGAATTTAAATTGTTTGGAAAAACTGAAACAGCTTCCAGGCCAAACTGTGGAATTAGGTGGCAAGACCCTCCTTTGAAAGCTTGCTTTATGAGTCCTTACATTGGGGCTTGGGTTAAGCTAGGAGTCTAGGCTTGCTTGGGTGGAGGATTGTGGTGCTTCTGGGGAACCTTTTGGATTTGGGGTGTGTGGGTGGTTTGGTGTGGTGGTGTTCTGGTTGGTGGGTATTGTGAAGGTGATCTGGTTGGGTGTGTTTACTCAACTTTTTTTTTTCTTGCAGGTGCAACCACAAGCTTTGGATGTGCAACTCCTGCAACAGATGCTGGGGGATAATTTCCCACTGACTTCCATGTCCACTCCTAGCTGAACCCCATCCCCTTTTTTGGGTCACAAAGCTACTTCTGAAAGAGGGGCTTTCAACTAATGTTGGCAGGTTGGCAGGGACACTGTGGCATTTTATGGCATAAAACTGGAAGAAAATTAGATAATTTATTGTGCAGAAATCATGTTGGCCAGACGGATGGCTTTGAGTAGGCTGAGGAGGTAGTAATCAAGCATTCCAAAAATTATTTATTTAATATGGATGTGACCACAAGAGATTCTTCTTCCTTGGTGTCAAAGTAAGACCAAACAACAAACTCAACACTTCTCCTATGTCCATAAGCTGCCCTTCTACCTAGACAAAATGTTGATCAGGAAGCCATGTCATTTTTACAGATTTCAGGGTAGGTGTAATTGAAATTTTACCAATTGGATCTATAAATCGATACAGTAAGAAGAAATAGGAATCTCAAGGAATCAGACCAAAAGCTCAGGGACAAAACCTGAACAGGGCTATATTCACAAAACATTGACCCCATTTTCCAGGGGAATATGAAAGTTGGGAAGACACAAATTTTTCCCAGTAATGCATGAGAATCACTTGATTCCAATGATTTAATTGTATTTAATTGGGGAAAGAGTTTTGTGTCAGGAAGATGGGGTAGTGAGATGCGCAAGAATCATTCACCAAAACCACCATAGTGACTGATCCAGAAACCTGACATTAATCACAAGCCCATCTTCCAGAGACAAGCACGGAAAGCCTCTGATTTGAGGGGCTGTATAACTTCTAAGCAAGTGTCCATGCTTGGATTTAGCCCCCAGGGTTGTTTCTTTCTTTTTTTTTCTTGGTGGGAATTATTCCACCAACTCACATATCAAATTGGGAAATGGTCCAACAAGGTGGGCCAACTCCCAAAATTAATATCTGCAATGTTACGGGAGCCATTTGAACCAAGTTTAGGACTGTTTTCCCAGGCCCCCCTTCATTTTATTTTTTTTTAAAAAAAAAAATTGAACAAAATACTGAATTGACAAAGTTGCTTGTTTTGACATTTGAACTTGGGCAGATTTTCCCAATTTATCATGTCATAAAACCTACCATGGCATTGTGGAAGCTATTTCCAAAAAAAAAAAAAGCCATTTACCCAACATGACATTCCCCCAAAACACAAAACCATGGGCTCAGCCTCTTCTCTCCCCATGTCAGCCTAATTGCTTGCAGCACAACATGCATGAGCTGCTTCCTGCCCTCCCCCCTTTTTCCTTCTTCATTGTTTACATATTACAATCATGACAAGGAACAACAACAAACTTAAGCATATTAACAATGACCAGACACCATTTCAAATCCAAAAAAAAAAAAAAAAAAGTTGGAGGTTAAGGCCACAATAGACTACATGATTATTTACAAAAATATATGTGAGAACATATACATGTTGATATATATACACAGTGGGAGATGAAACAACCAGTAGACAGGAGCTGACAAAGAAAAGACCTGTGTGTTGATGAGTCCGCAGGAACGGTGATGGATAACCAGCCGCTTAGAAGAAGAGGTAGAGAATAATGAAGGCATCCAATGACGCCTTCCTTGTCTTTGATGTCTGATTTTTGTAGAAGCGACAGATAAAATGCTATGGACCAAATTATTATTATTTTTTTAAACAAAAAGGAAACCCTCCCGCAATCCAAGTCTTGACATCCGGGAATCACTACAGCTGCTGATCTTGTTGAGAGCCAGAATGATGATGATGGTGTTGGGGGTCGGCAGGATCCGAAGAAGACCACTGGAGACTAGACCTAGCCAAGGCGGCATCAGCGGGGAGATTCCTAGATCGACTCTTTGGCCGAATAGCAAACCCTAAGAAATATAACAACAAAAATTTTAGTGCTTTTCTTTTTGTTTATTTGGAAACAAGGAATATGTGCGAATCTACCTGGAGAAGCAGCGCCCAACCCGATGCTGAATCCTCTCACGGGTGAGACCTCTCCCTCGACGAGGAACTGCCGGATCAGTTGGTCGAAGGGATGCGAGCTTCGTTTATTGAGGGGATGCGACGAGTCGGATGATTCGGGGGGTTGAAGATGTCTGCTCGAGAGGGACAGCCGGGGCTGTGAGGGCTCCGAGTGGTGCGACCCGTCCATCTCGACCGGCTCTTCCGTGTACATCACCGCAGCAGCCGCCTCGTCCTCTTCCTCTTCTGACTCCTCCTGATTCTCTCCGATTCTCGATGAGGACGACAACAGGGGTGTTACTTCATCTTCATCAACAGCCGAGCCACGGTCCGAGTCGACCTCAACGACAGGTTCGGATGTGTTTTTGGTACAAGAAGAAGAAGTGTTGCTACTCGTTCCTATGCTGACGACCCAAACCCCTCCGAGTAAGATGATGGTGCCGAGCGAGATGGCAAAGACTTGAAAGGCGCTCAAGAGCTTGACTTGGTCGTAATATACCAGACTACTGATGATGCTTGAGAGGTTATAGAAACAGAAGGCCAGGGGACATATCAGGGTAGGGTTAACCAGTCGTAGGGCCTTGTTGAGGTACCAGAGCTGGAGGAGGGCCGAGATGAGGAGGACGAGGAGGATGAGCCAGGTCTGGAACTTGCAGAATTCGTTCACCGTCCCCGTAATACTTCTGATCAGCAGCTCCACCCCAGTCTTTGCGAAAAGGAGACAGATCCCGGAGAGGGTGCCGGAGGTAGATCCATAGGCGATGCCGATCAGCAGCTTCATTTTGTCCATTTTTTGGGTCGATAGCATGCCCTGGCTGTCTAGTCCCTCATCCTTGTCGGTTGGAAGCTGCACCGCACCCGATGAGTTGGCTCGGTTGAGAGTACGAAAGGTGTGGGGATGGGCAGATTGCTGCGGACAGTGGGAGTGACGACTGAAAGGTGGGGTGAGTGGGATATGAGAGTCGATGATGGCGATGGGGTGATGAGGAAATGATAAGGATATTGGGTGATTTGAATCAGTTTGAGGATGATGAGTGGGACTACTGATTGAGCGAGGACGATAGGCTGGATAATGATGATGCTGCTGCTGTTTCTTCCTTGATGGTAAGTGCCTTGTCGAGATAGTGGCAGGAGAAGCTTTATTGAGAGAAGAATGATGATCATTATGATGATCAGGAGGAGGAGTGGGGGAAGGAGAGATGGTTAGGAGGGAGATAGTTTCGAGGGAGTGGTTGAGACGGAACTCGTAGAAATGAGCGAATGAGCAGATGGCGGAGAGGGAGAGGATGAGGAAGATGATTTCAATGAGGAAGGGGGTACGAGAGTAGAGGTAGATGAGTTGATCGAGGTCATGGCTGGCGGACTGGTCGGGGAGGAGGCCGTACAAGCCGATGAGGAGGGCGCCGAGTCCGATGAGGAAGGTGCCAAAGATGAGATGGATGGAGAAGCGGTCTGCGAGGAGGAGTCTGGCGAGGATGGCGTTCCAGAGGAGGGAGATGGCGCCGAGGGGGCCGAGGATGATGAGGGGGAGTGTTCCTATCTGGAAGATGGAGCCGAGTATGTTGAAGGTGAAGTAGATGGTGAAGCCGATCAGCCAGACGGGGCGGGCATAGTCTGGTTTCCTTCTGGAGGGAGGGAGCGAGTCGTTCTGGAGATGTGACTTGCGCTGTATGGTGAGTCCGAGTGACTGGATGAAGGAGGCGAGTAGTCCGATGGAGATTCCGAGTGCGAGGTTGAACGGCGGCTGATTATGATGTGGTTCTTGTTGAGAAATCATTTTGTATTTATTTATTTTATTTTGAATGGCCATCAAAATTTAATTTTACCTCCAGGACTGCGGCTGCGGACTGCGGGACAGACACTCTTCGGTGCGGGGTAAAATATAGCGCAACATAATGGCCGCTATCCATGAGCTATCGTTCACATATACAGAAACCTACCTACGCGCTCCGGACCAAGAAGACCTCAAGAAACGACTGCAGGAGAGTGCTGCCAGAGGCTTTCCTAGATGTATTGGAAGCCTAGATTGCTGGCATGGGGAATGGAAACATGGCCCAACGGCATTGAGCAGTCAGTTGATGGGTAAGGAAAAGGACGTTCCCACTATCCTTTTGGAGGCTACAGTAACCAACAATATGTGCAGTTGGCATGCTTTTTTTGAAACGTCTGGAAGCTTGAACGATAAGAACGCTCTCAATTGATCTCTGCTCTCATTGCTGGCACGTTTCAATGGGTTGAGGTTAAGCTATCGTCTGTTGTCGTAGTTGTTGGCAGATTTGTGCTAACGCTAACGAAGTGAGGCCAAGAAAAGGCCTTGCTACTATGCGCCACAGTGCTTTTTGGTGGGATTGCATACAAGTGCTGCAGCCATGCCAAACACCATGCCGGAGCGAGGTCGACATGCCAAATACACAGTACACACAGTACAAGAGAGCTCTGCTTGCCCAAGCTGCTTCATCGATAGCAACATCATCCTCAGGGAGATCAATTCGCTCAGAATTTCTGCTGGTCCTTTTTCATCATGAGGCACAGCTTCATCTGCTCAGTCTTGCATCTATCTACCTTCTTCTTCTTGACTGCGGCCACGCCAACTGGATGGAACCAAACGCCGAGCAGGACTTGCCTTTCGTTTGACTTGAACGAGGCACCGGCGGAAGAGATTCCTTCAGAAAGCATCTCTTCCTTTGATGAGCCAACTGCGTCCTTCCCAGCTGTTATCAATCCAAGCAGGTATAATACACCGGAGGAACTGGCGGCCAATTTTCTCGTCTTCCCAGGTCTACCAGGTCCTAATCCCTCCGCAAGCGTGCAGTCAGCTTCTAATCATGGTCGTCATCATAGGGAATATCCACTGTGGCAACAGTCCTCTTCATCCAGGTTTTCTTCTACCAGCCCTGGACAGCGTAAAACGAGTGATTCAAGCACTGGCCCAACGTCTCGAAGATATAAGGAATCCTGCACTTCTTATAGATACGAACCATACAACGTAATCAACTCAAACTCCTCCCTCAAGAATTTGGCAAGCGACGTGATGCCAACTTCTTCCAAGCCTGGGTACGTCCTTCCAACAGAGAAAAATGCAACAATTGATGTAAGAGGAATTTTTAAAGAGAAAGAATTGGCCCATTTTACCGGCCCATCAACCAACAAGAAGGCAGGAACACTTCTCAATGTGTATGATTGGAACTTTGTAAGAGAATACCCAGAAAGGGAAAAGCCTGATGATCAGCTGCATCAATTTTTAAGACATCTTAATCAATGCAAGGGTGAAAGTGACCTATATAGCTTCTTCTTCATTCAAAGAGATCCGGAAACTGAATTCCTGACCGAATTTTCTTCAAAAAAACGCCAATTAGAGTTTAACTGGCGATTGGAATTCCATGAAACACACAAAGTTCGAATGTTATTCGACACTATATTGAGCTTGTCGGACAAGAAAATTGGTCTTAAAGATTATCCATTGTTTGAGAATCAAATCATTAGAGGCATGAGGCAGAGGATTATTGCAAATTCAGAAACCACCCAGAATCCAGTATCAAAACAAAGGATAGAAAGTCTAGTGAGATTTGTTCAAGATGTCACCAAAGTCACTCAGCTCTTGATTGTGGCTGAGCTGTCACTCTTCAAGGAACATGAAAAAATATCATTGAATGTTGAAGAGGTTGAAAAACATTTGATATTCTTGCAGGAACTGTGGTTAAAGATTGATATGGGAAATCCAGAAATTCAGCAAAGAGATTGGGCCATGAGAGCTCACCAGCTTTTCAGGTTCCAAGCCGTAAAGAAGTATGTCTTTGAATCAGTGACTCACAAGGAAAGAAAGTATCATTTTTCTTGGAATCTTGTTCACTATTGGAGAGAAAAAAATGTGAGGTCTTTGAGAGGCTTTGATGGTTCACAAAAAATTGCTAATAAGTTGAAAGAATTGGTTGGCAAGATTATCTACTTTGCAAACCATCCAGCTTAACATTCATCATTTGAAAAATGAAATCCCAAGGAATTCAAGCAGAGAGAGAGAGAAGATTTAAGTGCAAGAGGAAAAATTGAACCTCAGAAATATTATTGAATCTATCTTTTCTATAATTTGATCACTTCCCACCACCATGAAACTATTTGAGCAGTAGAGTCCATTTCTTCATTAATGTTGTGTGATTTATGGCCTGTTAAATGATGAAAGAGAGAGAGAGTAATAGAAATAAAAGAAAAATAACAAAAAATAAATAATTTTTTAATTTTCAAAATTTAAAAGTACTGCACCAGGTTTGGCTGTCAGTTTTGGGCACTGTGTAAAACTCAAAAGTGTCAGTGAAGACCTTTTTCTAAGTGTAGAAGAGGATGAATGAGGATAAATCTGCCTTTCTGTGATTCTATCATGTAACTCCAGCGTATACACCTCAGAACAATTGAATTTCTGAGAAAGCAAACCAAACGATAAATGTCAAAGCCTGCTGTCTTCCAGCTCAATAAACACTTCCCAATTCCTTCTGGGAAGAATTGGTAAATACAGAGACTCAGCTTTCCAACCTAACACCTTCCAGCTAAAGAAAGATGAAAATTCCATATGATTCCAAAGGAAAGGAGAAGTTTCAAGCTTCTTCCAAAGGCCAAAAAATTAGGTGTCATTCTGGGATACAAGAATGATCTCTCCTCATATTGGATTTAAGATAAGGGAGAGGAATGTGGTTTGGGTTTGAGACATCAAATTTGATGAAAATGTATTCCCTAGTCTGAAAAAGCACCACTCCAAGAATCAAGTCAAATTTTTTACTCCCAATCAATCCTGTAGCCCATCAACAAATTTTTTGGATCAGCCAACTTGTCAGAATCTCATATTCCTTTCTGCTCACATCCTCTCACCTCCTCAGTTCCTGTTCCTGTCCCCTGTACCTGTTCCTGTCTCCCGTACCTGTTCCTGTCCCCAGTACCTGTTCCTGTCTCCTGTACCTGCTCTGTCCTGTTATCCTGTGCCTGTTCCTGTCACCTGTCTTGCTCTATCCTGTTCACTTCCTAGGCCCCCTTTGGATCTTGAAAGGGGCTCTCTAGTTGTGTCTACTTAAAGCTTGCTCCTTGTATATGAAATAAATCATCAAGTATGAGCAACTTTCATCAGGAACCATCCTGGCTCCTTGCACTGCAAGAAAAAATTGATCAACTGCCTGCAGTTGACATTCAGCATGCTCAAGCCAAGCTGCCATCCAAACTCCACATGTTTGCATATGTAGATTTTTTGGCACAGTCACTGTGCAGTGTGCACAGTGACTGTGCATCCAAGCTTGGTTGAATAAATATTGGAGAAAGGTTTGAGTAACACCACAAGCTTCCTTGGACTTTCAGCATGTCAACTGCAGGCAGTTGAGCATGTTTTTCCCCCAGTGTTGGTCCTTTCTAGCCCCTCAAGAAAGCCCCTATCCTCCTTCTCAATATCTCAAGCTGGAATCCTAAAAAAACTCTCCAACACCAACCCTCAACCTCTGGTCACCTCAACAAATCCTCTAACATTTGGAGTGATGAAATGCTAAATTTCAACTAGGCTCCAAAGTAAATTAGCAGCAAAATCTCAGTCAACAACATACTCTCCTTGTATCAAATAGTAAATAGTTTCCTGGTCCATCTGATGGAAATCAAAGAGAAAAACATCCCCTTGACATATAATCAAGCTGTCATATCAGCACAATCTCTCTTCTGGAACAAAGCAATTGAAAATGAAATTCAAAACATGCATGATCACAAAGTCTGGATAGTTTTCCACATGACTAATTAAAGAACCTGTGAATTGATTTTTTATTGATTGAAACAAAAGACCAACACTAAAACACAAGATTAGAAATGAACAAAATGAGATTAGAAAAGATAGCAAACAAACCCTGAGAATGATATGTGATTTTGACAAAAGACAAATGAGAAGGAGTGGAGACAAGGGACGAGACAATATGACTGAGAGTTGAAAAGAAATCAGCTAGATGAAAAAAGAAATAAGAGAATTAAAAAGACAAACCCTAACAAGAGGTACTAAACAAAGTTTAACAGAAAAAAAAATAGACAATGGGAGATGACAAGAACAGAAAGAATAAAAGAAAAGGTTTAGTGATTAGCATCAATGCGAAATGAGATTGGTGTGGTACTCTTAAATGTTGAAAATTAAAAAATTATTTCTTTTATTATTTTTTCTCTTTTCTTTCTCTATTTTTCTCTCTTTTCTCATACTCAAGGCCAGAAATCAGAATATCTGATTGAAGAAACGGAATCTATGGCTCAATCTACCCTATGGTCACCTTGGACGGCAACCTCTCAAACCCCTTGGATCAGAAGTTACACACCCTCCTTGGCCACCATCAGTACATATCACCAACCACCACTATCATTTACATATCACACTATTTTACACAACCCAGTACATACTACATACACAACAACCACAATCACATGGACATGCATGATGCATGTGGGCTCATGCAGGCTAAACTAGTGGATTTTCCAAGATCTGATCTAGTTTAGTGTGTTTGGTCTGAGCACATGACTCTTGCAGATACCATGTGGTTTCATGCAATGCATGCAGGTGCATGCAGTCTAATTTAGTGGATTTTCCAAGATCTGAACTAATTTATTCTGTATGTGGCTGTGAATAATCATCTCATCCAAGATCTGAGCTATTTTAGTGGATTTTCCTTCTATGACACCACTTTTTTGAAAGGCTGTGAAGTTTAGTTCAGTATTGGATTGTTCCATTGTATTCCATGGCTTCTCCAGGCCAGCACAAATCCCTCATTCTGGCTAAATTCCCTCAATGCTGTGCAGCCAGGCCAGCTAAAATTCCTCATTTCTCCTGTACCTTTTAGCTAAAGGTCCCTCACTTTTGTCTATATAAGGGTGCTCTCCTCCAGTTGTTTCCCCCTTCCTCACCAGATTCTGGTATCAGATTTTATTTAAACCCTTATTAGTCTTTATCCCCTATAAACACTACCTATCTGGTCACTCTATAGTATTGGCCCCTTCTATATTATAGTTTTACAATATTATTTACCCCCTTATATACATTATCAACCTTTTATATTCAATCAACCCTTTATATTCAACAGTTCTCTCACTGGGGCTTGAACCCACTACCTCTACCCAACTTTATTCTCAGAGCCTGAGCCCTTACCAGCTAGGCTATTCACCCTTCTATAAACTCCAACCCCCTTCTCTCACTCTATATTACCCCATCACTAGGACCTGTGTTCAATACCTGGTTGAAGCACTTGCTCCCTCACCTCACAACTCATTCCTCATCACACATCTCATCACTCATCACTCCTCATCGCTTAACACTCCTCATCCATACTCATCACCACTCAACACCATCATCATCATCTTATCATCATCATTAAACTTCACTCACTCTCATATATCATCTCACTTGGTCCACAGCCATCTCAAACTAGACCATCCCTATCACAATAAATAAACTGCCAAGCAATCTTGGTGGTCTTGTTTTCTGATAGCATAGAAGGGCAGAGCTTGAAAATTGTCCATCCCCTTCTCAATTCAGCAGAAGGGTTTCACAACACCTTTTGAGTCTTACATTGGTTGTCATTTCTCACCAAGTTGGTAGCTAGACAGTCTGTCCCAGTTAAAGCTACGCCGGACTTGTTGACTAATATTTGACACCGTTATTGATTTGGTGAGTGAGGTCAAGGAGAGACAAGTTGAGGTCAAGGAGAGATGAGATTGAGTTCAAGGAGAGATGAGATTGAGTTTGACAAGAGTTGATAGATGATGTGGAGAAGTGTTTTCTTTGCCGAGGTTTAGGTTTTGATTAGGTTTATAAACAGCTAGTTGTTGCGCAGCATCTCAGTTGTGAGTTTGTCCCTTTTGAGTGCACAAGGGCGGACAGCCAGAGCACAAGATGAATTCAGCAAAAGTTTCAACACTAATGAGTTGAAGCCATTGAACTGCACCTGGGTCATTAAAATTAAGACAAACCAGCCAACAGTGGGCCAGCTACGCTACCTGTAGTGTTAGTGTAATGTAGTGTTAGCTTATTAAGCTACACTACATTAAAGCTACTGTTAGCGCCAATTTTTGACAACTAATTCTACAGGATTTTTTTAAAATAAAAAATGTAGCGTTAGCTTAGCATTAGTTGTGCTCCCCAAAGTACAACTAATGCTAACCAGATTTCCTGTTGGCAGTCAAAAAAGCTATGCTAACCTGTAGCGTAGTGGATGTATCAGCTACCCTAACCTGTAGTGTAGCAGATGTATCAGCTATGCTAACCTGTAGCGTAGCAGATGTATCAGCTACGCTAACCTGTAGCGTAGCGGATTTATTAGCTACACTAACATGTAGCAAAGTGGCTGTATGAGAAAATTTTGGAAACTGAACTTGTCTTTAGCATAAATTTGACTAACACTAACCAACCAACTAAAGAAAAAAATTAATTCACATCAAAAAAAAAGGGGGATGTTCACATCATTTTTTTTTTTTTTTTTTA